>JBANCZ010000047.1:0-78014 GCA_037040025.1 Sphaerogastrella javana | reverse complement strand
ATATATATACATATATATATATATATATATATTACCTATCCATCTCTCAGTGTCTAGCAGGCAGACGCCATGAGGCCCAGAGCTTCGTTTTCCTTGTACCAAGCAGCGGCTGTCGCGCATTCTTTCGTTCTTTTTTTTCACAGCCAATATATCATTATAATTTGCATTTCCGGCGTGGTCGGAAAATTGAGTAAGTAGCTGGCAGAAGCCAGCAGCAGTAGTAGCACAGCATCAGTGACAGAACCAAAGTAGCTGAACAAGAAAAAAAAAAGAAGAAGATATTGAGTGTGGGAGAGAGAAAAGTGAGAAAGAAATTCCCTTTCGCTGGCAGCTGTTGCCTCACAAATGTCTCAAGTGGCAATCAAGGCGCTTCCATTCAAATTTACGTCGCAACAAATTACCAAGCATTTGTCAAGTTGTCACACCACCGCACCATAGCTCCACACCCCGCATGCCAACGACGGCCCAGTTACCCTGGCCCCACTCAACGTATGCTGCGCTAATCCACTAGTGTGAAAAATCTATGCTCGCTGCAAATGTGCCGCGAAATGTGGCAAAAGGCAGCGGCTAAGTTGAGGGAAAATGTGGAAAACTGTTGGAAAATGCTATGGGTTCTCCGTTTCTTTCATTTCTATTATTTAGCTAAGAAAAGGCTCACGCACTTTGATAAATTTTTATGAAATGCCGCCTCAGCCGAAAAGTGTTGACAGTCGACTAATGTGCGTATTTATATTGGCCAACACTAAATGAGTTCATTAACGTGAAAAACAGTTAAAACAATTAAAAGAGTTCACTGCATTTGCACTCACACAAAAAAAAAAAAAAAAAAAAAAAACGTACACAGACATATTTTACGGTTAGCCAAACTCTGTGGCAGCTTTTGCATTCACCTCATTAATTTGATAAGCATTGTTGAACCATTTCTGACCAGCGAACAGCTGCCAGTTGCGCCTGAGCTTTTGACTGAAAATTCAATTAATTTTCCTGTTACGCAACGCACAACTTTGTTGCCTTTGTATAAGCAAATTTTAATTGCAAATATTTTCGAAAAATTGCGTAAGCAGAGCATCATCAACAGCAGCAAAAGCAACAGCAGTAGGAACCACAGCAACAACATTGTTGCCAATACAGTGTGGCCAAAACTATTTGGTGAAGAACTCACAGTTTTCAGGACTTGGCACTTGGCACTTGGTACTTTTAAGGGTTCACCTTTTTGTGAACGAGGGGATGAGCGGCTTTGGCAACCACAAGAAATAATAAGGAATAAGGAAAAAGCCAAGACGTAGGGCAACAATATTGCCGAGCTGAACACAAAGACGATAGATGAAACCCGCAAGAAGCAAGACCCAAGAACCTGGCTAGCAGGATGGTTGGCTGGTTGGATGGCTGACTGTTCTGGCCAAACAAACAAACGGTAATTTCGCACCTATTTATGGGCGTAATAAACGTTTATGATGATGCTCTGGCCCGGGCAGTTGTTACTCCTAGACAGTAGCGGCAAAATGTTAGATTATGCCCCACTATATGTGTGTAGTTATACCCATGTGTGTGTATATGTTTGTGTGTGGCAGCAACAACAATGTTGTATATACGCACTGTGTTTTAAAAATATCGCTACAGATGCTGCAAATTCCGGCTCAAAACATTTTCCAGGTCTCTATAGCTGTGAAAAATGATAAAAGGTCAATAACGTGTGATGCTACAAGTTTCGCACGAACTTTGAACTCTTGAATATTCGTTGTTAAGCATTATCTCGTAAAAATAGAGAGTGAGAGATGCTATAATCGTACGCCTTATATGGTCTATATATGTATAATGGAAATACAACAAAAAAACATTTAATTTTTACACATTTTGTCGAACAGAAAATTACATATATCTATTGTGCTTAAAATACATTTTTTATTTTGTACAATTTATACAATTTATAACTATTATGCATTATGTATGTATGTGTCACGCAAGTGAATGTAGCAAAAATATCTATGAAATTGCTATTTGCGAATAATTAAAACCCTGTAATCTAAATTGCAATTAGATTAAGCGAATATTATTTGAATGAAAGCACATTAATGCAAATCAAATGCAATCCTATTGAATTTTTAAATTTATATTGATTGCATAAAGCAAAGATATACTATCTGTTTGTAAAAACAATTGTAATACTTCATGAACACACATTAGCCTACATAATTGGAATCAACTAAATCTGACATTTGGCAATGAATATTCAACAAAGTAATATTCAACAGTAACCTAAAACCAAACATCACAACTACAGAAGCAACATCAACAACAACATCAACAACAATAACAACAACAGCAAGTGTATCAAAATTTGCCTAACCGCTGACTAATAAACATTTGACTTTGGTTAACAATAGCAACAATAATATTAACCACAATAATAGCAACAGCAAAAGCAACTGGAATACATTAATATAGCGTCAGCCGAAAATTCGATACTCTTCTGACTAGATACAACTATACTAATTATCGCAATACAGATACTAAGTAGTAGTAAATAGTTTTAAAAGATTCCCAAATTCCGTTGAAACATTCGCATATTTATCAATAATTTGTATCTAAAATTAAATAAATACAGAAATAGCATAAATGATTAAAATTCAATAAATAGATATCTGATGTAATTCACAAATTTATAATATTGAATGAATCATAATGAATGTAGACACATAAATTATAAACATTTATGCCTGTCATGCATTAAGACAAAACACACAAATATTCAGTCATTTATATTGTTCCAAGCTCCAAGCCAAATAGTTGGATATTTGGTAGGGGAAAGTATCCAAGAATTCAAGTGCAAAATCACACAATCTATATGATTTGTGGTGAACAACACAGTCTCTTCATATGACACAGAGAAGGTTACATACACTGCAAAGGAAAGACAGGAACGATACAAACTTTAATTAATTAAAATACATTGCTAAGGGTTAAGACACTGGCAAGCGATGGGCATTGAGCAGAGAGCAAATCACAACATTCAAATGGCATATTAACTTACTTAGATAAGCAGAAGCCCAGTGCTTAGGATATATGCTGGATATGTCCATGTCTGAGTTGTTAAATGCGTTGACTTAAGTGTGTGTATGTATGTGATTGACTGTGTGTGTGTGAGTGGGTTTGTGCTTGTGTATATTCTGCCTGCAATTGTTGGTTTATGCAATGATGGGCCACTCCTATTGTCCTCGGCAGTTTCTCGTGCAGAGAGAGAGAGAGAGAGAGAGAGAGAGAGAGAGAGATAACGTGAAAGATACAGACAGGTAGAGGAAGAGAGATCCGGCATACCGAATGGCTAACTAATATTTGTCCAACTGACGACAGGACAAAAGCATAAACTGGCCCAACAACCAAACACAACACAAATGCATGTTGGTCTACAGCCTGTAGTTAGTTGATTATTTGGTTTATATTAACTTACTATATAGTCGCTCTATCCCACTCTCTGCTACTCTTCTTGCAATTGCACAAACATTGAGGCATACAAGTATAAATATTTTGCATGGGTCAGGTAACTTATGTAATAGTTGAGACTGCTCATTACAAGTGTTGCTCCCCAGCTAATAAATCGAAGACCAATCATATATTAATAACGAAATTCTCTATTAAATTTGTATAAGCGACAAAAGTATATCCCATAGAAAATATCTATGGAGATTTAACAATAACATATTTGCAATTATTCATTAGCGGTAATAAAATGCACTATTAATTTTTATCACACTCAAATTGGTTTATTTTCCCCCATTTGCTATTGAAATTTATATTATCAAATTTTGCTGACCCAAATTAAACCGATAAGCACAATTTCCACATTGCCGCTAAACTAATTCAAATGGGCTAAAAATTGCTTTTATTTCAGGCACTAATTTTTGGGGCCCCCCAAATAATTTTAATGATGATTGGCCCAAAATAACCCTTATTCAAAATGGGTGCCCTACCAACAGACGCTTTTCTCTCTCACACTTTCACTGTCGCTCTCCATTTTTACCTCCGGTGTTGTTGATTTTCCAGCCCAAAAAGCAAACAAAACAGATTTGTGTGTTCTGTGATTTTTGGTAAAATTTTAATTATTCATGCAGCTGTTTTCGGTTCCCACACAATTAATCACATGCTGAGCGGAGTAGAACTGAGTAGATGAGGGCCTTTTTGCATCTTTAAGAATAGAACAGCAAAAGAATAATAACAAAAGCAATAAAAATAATACAAATAATAGAAATACTCGTAACTAACCACTTGATTGCTCAACACTTTCACATTTCTTCAACCCACTCGCTCTCTGAGGTATATGTTAAACTTTAGTATACACACATTGTGCGAAGAGGCAAAGGTTGGTAGACTGTGGTTAGCCTACTGCTGTGCTACAACGCCTGCTTGCTGCTAACTGCTGGAGACGAGTGGTTGGATGGGTAATGGAGTGATGGTGCTACATTTATGAGCCATGTGCGACAACTGTCGAAAAAGCCAACAGGCGACGTGCCTCGCACCCAAGTCAAGTCAACGGTTGACATGTGATTGAAAACTTTGACTTTGCTGCAAGTGGCATGTGGAAGGCAGCTCCGCCTCCCTCTCACGGCACAAAATCAAGACGAAAAAGCAACAGCAATACTAAGCTGTGGAAGTGGTAGAAGCTGGCTACAAAATATGAGGCGGGTTGCCAGCTTGTCAACTTTCCAGGTTGCCACACGCAGCAAGTATACAAAAATCACTCTGCGGTTGTGCGACAAAACTTGTCAAAGTCTCGAGTTGTGTGGCATAATACGTATGTATGTGTGTGTGTATGTGGTATGTTTGTGTACGTGTGTTGGTTAGTTTTTAATAAAAATGCTTCTGTTTTATGACAAATTCCCGACAAGCGCAAATATATGAGCAGCAGTAAGCACAACAAAGTCAAAAAACAAACAAAATTTTCCAATTTTCACCTGTCTTACTAGATAAAGGTCAAAAATATATTTTCGATGTACTTTTGGACAGCAAATCAAAAAAAAAAAAAAAAGAAATATATAATGCAAAATCATGCTTCAATACACACTGATATACCATTTGAATTTGTTATAGAAAAAATCGAATCAGCCAGAGTAAGTCAACTAGCACCGAATGCTGTGATATATTTATCGACTTTAAATGACTTATTTTTTTTTAACGAAATATTACCATAAAGTGCTTTATATAGTGTACAATTAATTCTTTAAGATATTGAAAAGAAGTTATAAACAAATATAAACGACATAAATCTTACATTGTCTGTCAATTTGCCCAACTATTGTCTGCGTGACTTTATATCAAACAATGAAGGTCGTAATATTATTAAAGTTAATGTTATAGGTTTGTATGCTTTATAATATAAAAGGCGTTGGGACCACAAATAGTGTCAACGGCTTTAATCAAGTTGATTAAAGCGTAAACAAAAAGGAACAAAGCCAGAAGATAGTGAAAGATGAATGCATATTAAAAAATAAAACTGATTATAACAAAATTGTGTAATTACATTAAATGCGACATTTAACTGCCATGCTTATCGTGCTGCAATTACAATGACAACGATGTGTTCAACGACAGCAGCAACAGCAACAACAACAACAACAACAACAACAGTCACGAAAACCGACAACAACAGCAAAGCCAATCAGAACTGAAGGAAAATTGTGAAAACCAGGACATGGGCTGAAATGGGCTGGACTGGTCTGGGCTGGTAAAAGCGAATCGCATTAATGCGCATAAATATGAAATCATGCGTTAAGATCAACAATTCAACAATTAAAACTTAATTGCATTAACATGAAATGTGCATCATCAACAATGGTAGTTGCTATATGACTATATATACCATAACATACACTTTACCGCATCACCGACACAGCCTCTGTCTCTGTCTCCGTCTCTATCTGTCTGTTGTCATCTGTCTCAACTGAATGCAGTTCAGGGCCAATCACTTGTAAAAATATTAAAACGATAAGCAACTGTGACCAGACACTTAAAAAGAAAATTTTCAATTATGCAGCGAAATGGTATAAATTTTCGTTGCTGCCATCCTATCATAAAGGATAACGGGCATACCAACAGTAAATACAACAACAACAACAACAACAACACCTTTTGGCCAGTGTGTTTGGTCTATTAGTTTAATTTATATGAAATTGTTTTGTGAGGCATTAAAGTCATAAAAAAGCTGTTGTTCTTTTCTCTCCCTCTTTTTTGTGGTTCAAAAGGTAACACACACTGCGTATATATATTAAAAGGGATCAAGCATATTATACACCCAAACACATATACAAACACATACACACACTCACACACAAATTCTGTGTGTGGAGTGTGTGTGCTATAAAATTGTGAGGTTATACTCGTAAAATCCTCTCACTCTGCCATATTCTGCTTTCTGTCCCCTTTCTCTCGACTGGCACCCCCTTAGAGAGGTAAGTTAAGAAAAGCAGCGCAGCTGGCGTCGCTGACGGCGTCGCCAACCTCAAAATGCTTAAATGGCTTTTTTGTTACACGTAGCAAAATACTTTGTTGTCTATGTGTGTGTCTCTATGTGTGTGTGTGCGTGAGAGAGAGACAGACAGACAGGGAGGGAGCAGTGGCTTTCTGTTTGGCGTTTGCGTTTGGCATTGGCGTGCTGGTGTGAATTTATATTACAAACTATTACTGTCAAAAAACACGTTTACATAGCACAAATACACACTGACACACTCGCATACATTCGCCCACACACACACACACACACACACACACACAAACACACACACAAACGCACACAAACACTCACACTGCTTCATATGCCAGACAGTCATGCGCGCCCCCTGGGACAGTCCTCTGCCCGACAACCTCGTACAGCCCCCAAAAAGCAGCAAGGCGCGTCGCTTTTGTGTGCTTGTGTGCTTGTTGGTGGGCGTGTATATGTCTATGTGTGTGTGTGATGATACCGGTGTGTGTATTGGTATGTATGTATGTGTGTGGCTTGAACTCTGTGTGTGTGTACTTGTAGCAGGTTGTAGCATCTTGGTGCTTGCACATACTAACAACAACAAGAACAAGAAATTGTGCGAAAATTCCAGCTTGATGGACTTAAATATATTCTGGAAAATTTGAGAAACAACATTATTTGTAACTTAAATCATATAAAATATAATCGAATATAAAAACTATTTTTATAATTTAAACAATATAATTTCTCTTTTTCCATACTAAAGTATATATTTGTTTTTTAAAGAGTTTTAGATGTTCATTGTCTTAATTTCATTATTGTGATTCATTATTTTAATGCTCATTTGAAATTTCTTTTCAACTTGCTTAAATTAAATAGAATTTCTCCAAAATAAAGCATACCCCATTTGTTAGTGAAGGATTTTTGGAGAGCATAAAAATTGCTTTGCTGACACAGTTTGTGGAAATGGCTCTGAGCTTTGGCATTAGGCAATGCGGACGTGGCTGCTACAAGGTGTTAACGGGCGGCCTTATGGACTTGTCCATAAGCTTCAGTCTAAGACTGTACTGTACTGTCAGTCAGTCGAACTGGATACTCCTCCCCCAACTCACGACTCCCAAACTCCCAAATTCAACTAAATTTTCTTACCTCTAGCTTCACACACACACACACACTCACGCATATAGTCACCGCCCACCCACAGCTTAGGGTACACTCACTCAGACGTCGCATCAGCATTAGTTTTAATGCGCCCTCTCGCTGGGGGCAACAAACTGCGTGGCAGATGCACCAAATGCTTAGCCCACATCATACCTGCCCCCATTCGAAATTGCTATGCTTTTAAGCCTACTTATGTGTCACGCCTCCATCTACGCCTACGCCTACGCCTAGTTGTGTATGTGAAAGAGGTAGTAATAATTTACATAAATTTCATTAGCACAGCTGGCAATCTGCAATGGCATTCCATTCATTGTTCTCTCTGTATGTATGTGTATGTACGGGCATGTATACATATATAAAATTTCATTTAATTTGCAACTTGTTTAATTTATTGCATGTTTACAATTTGCAATTTGTACAATTCGATTGGAAACAACAACAAACACAAGCAGCACACAACAATGTTGCCAAAATGAAATTAAATGTGCAAGCCGAAAGTTCAGTTTGACCAGAAAACATGGCAGGCTTTAACTGTGTGTATTTTGTTGTATTTTTAATGTCATTGTTGTTGTTTTGTATTCGCTGTTGCTATTTGTTGCCGTTGTTGTTGTTGTTGTTGTTGTTGTTGTTATTGTCGTGTTGCGTGTCAACGCTCAACGCTTTCACTTAACTGTCTGTGTCATTTGGGGTCACGCCCCCATTTTCTCCATTTTCGCAGTTCGTATTTGCTACGACTCCTCCCTCTTTGCCACTCGACTCGCCACAGCCTTTGCCTTAGGCTTTGCCTTTTCGCTACTCTCCCCATCTCTGTCTCCCTCTCTCTTTCTGTATGCCTTTTGCCACTTGCTTGTCTGCCAAACAAACCACTTACCACTGCACCAGTGGCCCACAGTCCCACTTACCCACTGGTCGTCTGCTCCGTCTTCAGTTTACGTAGGCAAACTCGAGCTTACACTTTAACTAGTTTGTATGTTTGCCTCTCCCTCTCTCACTCTCTCCGTCGATGGATTCACTTTCGTCTTGTGTCTCATGCAATTTTTGTTTTATGACGTGCTACAAACCGTATTTACCTCATATTTAATTAAATTACCAACGCAACTGAAATGCCCATACTTTATTTATATAGTTAAGTGCACAGAATATAATTTGCCTTTTTTTTCGAACTCTACATACATAGTATTCAATAGAGATCTCGAACTGATTCAATTATATATTATACTACCACTACTATTAAACTTCCCAACAACTATAGTGAACAGGATTGGCCTTATTGAATGGATCTATTTGCAAAATTGTACATTTTAA
The DNA here is from genome assembly GCA_037040025.1 of Sphaerogastrella javana. Lineage (NCBI taxonomy): Eukaryota > Metazoa > Arthropoda > Insecta > Diptera > Drosophilidae > Sphaerogastrella > Sphaerogastrella javana. The sequence goes on along the minus strand of JBANCZ010000047.1, from coordinate 69,094 downwards.
TTATATCAATTCGCATTTATTAAAAATATACTATTCTGTATTGAATTTATAAAGTCACATATTATATGATAAAACTATAAATTTTAATTACATAAATCTGTTTTGTAATATTGAACATCATTTCTGTCCTGTACTTAATTTTGAAATACTAGATCATACTCTCAGAGGTTAGACCATATCCATAGAAATTTAATCTGCCTCAAGTTGCTTTTGTAGTAAACATTTCGGACTGCAAAAACAATAAATATAGCTAAAGTAAAGGGAAAGTCCAATTTAAAGACTGGCTGACCTAATAATTTTTAATGTTTTATTGAATAATTTATGCCGTTTATTTTTAGTATGCCTAGTATTAAAAATGTTTATGCAATGGGCGTTTCAGCAAAATAAACAAACAAACAAATAGTAATAGGTATAGTGTAGCTAAATACATAGAGAGTGAGAGGGAGGGCAGGGAGATAATTTAAATGGTATTGGGAGCACAAGCAACAGTGACACATTGAAAAATTCATTGCATATGTATTCACATATACACACACATTCATACATATTTCTCTCTTTCTGTTGGGCTGACAATACAAAAGGAAAAATAAGCCAAAGAATTTTCATCTCATCGTAATTTGGCTAATTTAACGGCACATTCAGCACACAAATAGCTGCCAATCATGGCATCCCCTCTGTGTCTTTCTCTCTCTCTCTACATTCATCTACACCCCTTTCTCTCTTCATTTACTTCATTTACCAGAGCTAGCCATCTCTGTCTAACACACACATAAATTTGACCCCGAGTTTGTTTTACTCAGTGAACTTTTTGGCATTGCTTTGCCCAAAAATTTATGTGCACGTATACGTAATTTATTTATTAACCCCTTGAACGTTGCGAGTCTAAGTCAGAGTTTGAAGTTTCTATATGTGTGTGTGTGTATGTGTTTATGTGTGTGTGTATGCATGTGAATTTTGTGCCTGCCACAGCATCTTGGCAAATTTACACGAATGAAATAAATTTAAATTAGTTTTAACACATTAAGCGTAAAAAGGCAGGCCCTAAAAGTCAGAAATCGACATTGTTCTGTTGCCTGTTGTTATGCTTGTTGTACTTGTTCTTTTTGTAGTTGTTGTTGTTCGTTGGGTTGTTGTTGCTGTTGTTGTTGTTGTCGTTATCTGTCTTTGTCTGTCGCTGCCTTTCAAGCACATATGGCTGGGGTCGGGTCGCTGTAAAACTGTTGAAACATACGCAAACATAAACTTTAATGAATTTTACCAAATCCAAACGAATGTGTACTTGTGTGTGTGTGTGTGTGTGTGTGTGTTTTTGTGTGCGTGTTGCCACTCACGCAGCAGCATATGAAGTTATTTAACCTTTCGGCGCCATTTTGTTGCCATAGAACTACCAAATATTTGCATGAGCGCGAAGAAAAAAGAGAAGAATGTGTGTTCTCGCTCCTTTTCTCTCTCTCTCACAGATGTTCCCGCTGCTTGCTACGAAAAACATTTTAGTTCGGCGAGAAAATTAAACGCGTATTCACACAAACACACACACTTCCACACCTACACGCGCACACCTCCACACACACACACACTGGCAAATATATTTTTTGGGTTGCCGTTGACTGCAACTTTTTGGCACTTCGCAGCCGACGGCGACGTCGCTGCCAGTTGCCAGTTGGCAGTAACCAGTTACCAGTTACCAGTTTCCAACAGCCAGGCCTCTTCAAACTCTTGTGAGCCACAGCAGCAGGATCGGCAGCAACTTCCAGCCGGGGCGGGATGAACGGTATGGGCGGTATGGGTGTGGCAGGTGGCGGCAGCGGTGGCTTGGGTAACGCCCTCACATTACGCATAAATTTTGCACTTTACAAATTTGCCACGCACACGTTTGTGGCATTTTGTGTTACATTTACACAGGAGGGGGCATCGAGGGGGTGGGCTAAGAGCGTGGGTGGACTGAGTGTCAACTCAAGTGAAGAGCGCGAGAGTGGGGGGAAGAAGGTGTAAAAGGCAACAGCGGACAACTAACTATACACATGTAAAACGTGCGCCATTTGTCAGAAAACAAACGCACAGGGTGACAGCTTATATAGTTGTATGTAAGCTGACATATATACGTATATATGTATATGTATATGTATATGTATATATATATGTATATATATGTATGTCTGTGTGTGGCTGTGCGTTTATGTGTGTATTCAGTGAGTGTGTGTGGAGGCTGTGCTTGAAGTAAATGAGTTGGGTATTCCATAAAATAAGCCAAAGGTAAATGATCTCTTCTACGAAACTATGTAAAATTAGTAAGAAATGAAACTGTGTTATTATTACTATAGAAGTTGTACTATCTAACAGAAAATAAACTAATTATTTTTTTAAAATAAAATTAATGATTATATGTTTATAAGATATTTACATTTGCAGCACGTGATAATAAAATATTAAAGCCAAAACTTGTATTTTCTTCAAGAAATTTATCTACATTACTATCTTATTTATGAATACTAGATAGCTGTAACCCAACCAAACATAATAAACTTGACAATATTTATATATAAAGTGTCACTAATATGCATATTAGTTAACTGAGAGAAACAGTATATACAATGAGACCCTAATAACATACCCATACACATACACACAAAGTACTTCGAAAACTTTATAACAACTCCAGTAGAATTTTCCTATTTATTCTATAAAACTGCCATGCGTACACTTAAACACACACTCACTCACACACACATACGCACATACACACATAGGCACATACACACAGGTCTCACCTAGAGTTTTTAGTATTTTCGTGGCAGGGGAGATGGCTGTTAAAATGTTTGGCCTAATGCCCGTAAACAAATTAGAATTCTACCCCGACCCATGCGCCGTATGCGTAATGTGAACGTGTTCTGCTGCTCTTGTTGGTGTTGCTGTTGCTGTTGTTGTTGTTGTTGTTGTTGTTGTTGTAGTTATAGTTATCGCTATAGTTGTAGTTGTGGTTGTTGTTGTTGCCAGCGCCGTTGGTGTTGCCTGCTTGTAAAACTTGCCGCGCTGTCAAAATGTCAAAATTCACATGGGTGCCACCGGGGGCTGACACCGACGACGACGCTTACTATGAGGAGCTAAAAAATTAAGCGAAAGTGTAATTGGGCGTCGCTGGGTTAATAGAGGTTACAGCGCGTTTTTCAACGCCCGCCACTTAGTTTTAATTAGAGGGTTAGCTGCCGCATCCATTCACTTTTCACCTTTCACCACTCCCCATAGTTCAACAAGATATAATGCGAATTGTTCGAGATTGTAAAAGTTAAAGTACAGCTAACTGATTGAATATATATGTGGCTATAAGAGCAGAGAAATACAAAGAGGGACAGCAGCATCTGCAGAGGTCTGAACTTATAGTTCAAAGCCATTATCCATAAATAATAAGTGCAAAAAACAATCACAAAATGCCAGCCCAAAAAAAGTAATCAATTGCCCAATAAACCCAAGCAGCAATTGCACAATTAATTTATTATTAGCTGCGCTTTGATGCCCAACCCACATCGTGGCAACCCGACCGCACTTCTTGCTCTGGCGCTAAGTGAATTATTGGCCTTTGGCACTGTGTGCCACCACCATTCAATGCATATTGCTGCCGCGACCTAATTGGCAGCAAATGCCACATCCAAAGCTTGAAATTTGTGCAGCTGCAACAACTGTGCCGCAATTAAACGGTGCATGGTTAGCTGGAAGAAAGGAGTGCGGCACTTCATCAATTTATTTTATTGTTGCAACTATGTATTTATTGTTTAAGTATAACGACTATTCTATGGTTTAGTATATTAATTGGCTATTATTGCCTGATGCGTAACACACGGTTGTAAATATAAATTATCTAAGCATATTTCGATCACAATTGTGCAAACTTAAACAATATTATTTTTATTTTGTATGCTTTAAAAAGGATTTATATATATTTCTAAATAAGTTTTTTGTGTTGCATGAAAATCCGTTTTCGCTGCGATTTAATTACAGTCTAAAAAAAATGTTCAAGCTGCCTCGGAACCCAAACACCAGCCAAACTTACCAGCCCCAGGTACATTTGTAATTACATGCGATACATTTATATTATATATACATAAGCACATACACCCGTACATATATAGAGAAGTATATGGGAATGTATGCTTCCACATACACGCATAATTCGCCTTGGAATATGCAGCAAAATTGTTTATTAAGGAGCCCTCAGACTGTCAGTGCGTAGGCGGAGGCTGCAACCGCAGACTGGCAGCAAATGGCAGCTATTACTTACCAGTGCCAGCCACGCCTCCTAGGCGCACACAGACAGCACAGGCATTTAAATTGTCATGGCAATCAGGCAAGGAGTACAAGGATACACGGAGACAAACGGCAAAAGCAAAGGCTTATAGCTAGACAGCGTAAAAAGCAAAAAGGACGCGTTGGAGGAGTTACAACAGCTGCGGCTGCCTTTGCAACTGGCTTTGCTTTCCTCCTAGGGGTTTCTTTATTATTATTTTTTTTTTTTTTTTGTATTTTGTCTTGTGTTGTGTTGGGTTTGGAGCATAAAAAATATGCCCGACAACAAGTTGAAAACGTATTTACACCTTGTTGCTGCCACGTTGCCATATGCTTAATGAGCAGACCGGAAAATGGAGGCAGCGAGAGAAGGAACTGCTTGGGTGCCTCACTTACACAATTGTACATAATTTTTTTGTTGTTTGGTGTTGGTATTGTTGTTGTCGTTGTTGAATTAACACGTTGCCAACTGTTGCCAGTATTGTGTGTATGTTTGCCTGTCTGTTCGTGTCTGTCTGTCTGTTGTTGTCGCAGGAAGTTGTCAACTCTGGCGCCGTGGCATAAATTCAATTAGCAAAGTGTCCTCAAAGTTGCCACACGACAAGACGGCAACAGCAGGAAAGGCAATCGGAGATGCTATAGCTGACCCTTGACAGGCTCAAGCTTAGATTCCGATTCCTATTTGAAGTGAGAGAAAGAAAGAGAGAGAGAGAGAGCGTGCGCTGTTCTTGTGTCCTTCGGTATTTCCATTATGTATGCCGAGTTATGGTCACATGGTATTGGTATTCGGTATTCGGTATTTCGTATTTCATATATTTTGTATTTGTGTTTGTATTTTGTTAGCCTTTTCGACTCACAATCAGCGCAGTGAAGCGCACATCCTGTCAGCCTGAATGATTGTCGAGATCTCACATAACAGCATGACTATATAGGGGAATGTATATATCCAGTTCTTGATTTAAACACAAACTGAAATGCACACAAATGGAATTCGAGTTGGAGCAAGCTCTCTCCTGTTTCCACACTTTCTAGATCTATCTGTGCTCGTTCCTTCCCATACCTCGGTCGAATCTCTGTCTGCTTCTATTATTATTCCAGCTTATTTATATGCGATAGCTGACAGAGCTGCCGGCTTTGTAAGACATACCCTAGCCAAACCAAGTAGAGCATGTTAGTCTAGAAAATTAATAAAACCAGTTTAAATCATTATTAGAAATACATATTTAATATAATTAGCAACTAACATTTTTAATGCATTTTTTTATTTAATGCATTTCTTTAAGGTATTTAATAGTCTTTTACTTCAATGTAGGTTCTCCACATGATTTTCTATATATTTCTATTCACATTTTGTCAATTTGAGTTTGGTTCGTTTTGAAATGTTTATGATTTGATGTATGGCATTGCAAGTTAATGGACTCTGATAGACTAAATTCTTTATCACCATTTGGTATTGCTATTGCTTCTGTGGTCTTGCTCTCACTTTCTAGTGCTTAGCGCGACAACATCTTTCGATTAGCACCTGCAATTTTTTGCCAAAGGCAACCACTGAAATGTTTCACTAAATGCTCTGCATGCAGAATGCAATTCCAAGAATTTTGCATAGTATCAACATTCCTGCAATCAGGCTAAACTAAACATCACACACACACACACACCCACAGATACATGGAGCTCTCGGCTAAAATGTTCTTGAGCATATTTAAGTAACTGCAGTTATATTACAGATAGTCAAAAGGCTTGCAATGACTGAGAAAAGAAGCAAAGGTATAACCTAAAAGAAAGAAATTTTAGCAAACAGTTATTTTTCAACTAGAAACCACATTAAATGCTATAGGTTCCTATTCGATTTTCGTATTTCTTTGAGGCTTGGAATTTCATAATGCAGTCTCTTTTGTAATGGATTTAAGTATTCAAACTTAGTGAGCGTATTTAATATTCTGCTAAGCTCTGCATTTAGTTTATGCATTTGTTAAGCTCGCTTAGGCAACTACAGCGAAAACTCGCAGTTCTCATAGTTTTCAGTTTTCAGCTCTCAGCTCTTATTTCTCGGTTCTCCGTTCTCGGTTCTCGGTTCTCGCTTCTCGGTTCTATGTTCTCAGTTCTAACAGCTCTCACACAGTTGAGTACTTAGCTAGCGTGGCTTGTGGTGCTGGTGGCAATAATGCTGCTGTTGGTGGTGGTGATGGCAGTGGGTTGTGGATCTACTGCAGTTGGTTTGGTCACCAACATGGGGTTGGGTTGCCTTGAAGTGCGACTACTTTGCAGTAATTGCCAACATTGTTGTTGTTGCTGCTGTAGTAGTTGCTGTTGTTATTGTTGTTGTACTTGTTCTTATTGTTGGTGCCGTTGCTCCAGTTGTCGTTGAGTTTGACGCTACCCGCCAAGCCACTAGAAACAACCGCAACACAAAACTATTTTGTTCACGCAATGCAAAAATGTTTCGCCATTGTTGTTGCTGTTGTTGCTGTTGTCGCTCTTGGCGTTGGTATTTGGCGTTACGTATACGCAACGTATGCCGGGTCGCAATTTGCATTTGTATGCACATTGTTGTTACACTGCCGGCCAGAGGGTTGTGGCAAGTGGCAAAGCCCTGCTGCAGCTTTCACTTTGGTCTCTTGTAATTGCTTTAAACGTCATCATCAGTGACGCTGACTTGCATTATTGTTACAGCTGTAGTTGTAGTTGTAGATATAGTTGTAGTTGTAGTTGTAGTTGCTGTTATAGTTATTGTCGTTGTGTTCTGTATGTTGCACAAGTTTATTAAATTTTGCATCAATGCCTCTGATTTGATTTTCCAATCAGACCTCAATTCAATTTCGTTACAAAATTGTATAATATTTTCGAGACTATGTTTGATCCCTGGATCATATATGGCATATTTCAGCAGCCAAGCAGCAAGGAATCCCGAACCATTGCTTCATATAAGAAAAGTATTAGCAAGTGTTCGCGGAGAGTCAAAGAGAATGCAGATATTATAATAATGCTACAGTTGCGTTGTTATATTATGAAACATATAATATCACAGTTCAAAAAATATTTGCGATCGAAGAAGAGAAAAGCTAGAAGATAGAAATATACTCGAAAATCAATGTCATTTAAGAAACCAATTTAATAGATAAACTAATGTGATAATTTTGTAGGAAAACATACAAAATAGTACATTAGTTTTTGATTAAATTAATTTAATTCGAATGGTATAATAAAATGGATTTTTAAAAAAATTGTTTATAAAATTTTATAGTTATTTTAATTTTATTAAGAAGTTTTTAAAAGAAAAGTTTTAAAAGCAATCTTTTTGAGGTATTGGGTAAGTAAGTTGCTTCGAGTATATCTACAGTCGATAAAAATAATATGTAACTGCTATTAAACAATAAGTCTATCTCTTTCGCATGCAGACGTTGCTTTCTATTGATCCTTTTCACTCGGAATGCCATAAAAATCAAAGCCGGAGCTGAGCCATCCCCCTTCGGGCAACAAATCGCATCTACTTAAACCCGACGAAAAAAAAAACTGAAGGCATTAATAAATATTTACAGGCACATCGCGTTCTCATTGCTACTGCCCAGTCCGAATGGAACATAGCTGGGGCAATGAAATCAAATCAAATATGCACGCTGACGCTTTATATATATGTACATGGTGAGAATGGGTAGCGGCGGTGGGTGAGGCTGTCTCCGTCCATTTCGTTTTTGGCGTGCTCACAAGAATTTAAATCATGCTGCGAGACTTACATGCTACTTACAAGCCAAAGCGCCTATATATGTATGGTCCATAAAAATGTAAGGCTCAGAAATGTGCGTTCTGGCCCAAAAAGGAGTCACAGCTGAACACTGAGTACCATGCACACTGAGCTGGGAGTCAAGAGTCGTGCCTATAGCAGGAGTTGTGGTTGTGTGTACTTGGCTCCAAAATGAAATGGAATGGTCTCTGGCGGGCAGTTTCGGACACTGAATAGATAGATAGCTACGTTTTCTGCCCGCTGATGCTGCAGCAACAACAAAGTTATTATTCTTGCTTCCCCCATTTTCTTTTTCTGGCTCCGGTTTTCTTGCGTTTTTATGCACAAGGAATTTTTATGAGTTAATTTAATTTATAGTTTTATTATTATGTCCAGCACATAATGCTAGGCACCCCGTGACTAGATCCATATGAAAATTGACTGCCCGGGTAGCTGGAACTGCTGCTCAAACATGAGCATGATCCTAGGCTTAACAGCCTTTGACCTTTGCATGCATTTAGCTCAAGTGTGAAGCTTATGGCTGAGCACGAAAGACTTTCGTTCTCACTCTCTCTCTCTCTCTCTCGCTAGTTCGGTTCTCCGGTTTCTCTGTCTGAGTGTAAGTTTAGTTTTTTAGCTGGTTTCACGCCCCGCAGCAATTGCATTAACGTTGGCAATGGCTGCTGTTTCAAGTGCTGTGGCAACTTGTAAACAACTTGAAATGACGCATAAATTTAATTTAAACAGCGCGTTTGCCTGGATGACGCTGAAAAGTATACTACGATTTTTGCACTGTTGATTTATACGCTAATAAAAGCAATTTCACTGAATGCCAAATGAAAAAGCAGTTACCCGGCACAGACTGGCAGACAGACAGACGGGTAGACAGACAAACGAACAGACGGACAATGAAAGCAACATAAACTGAAAAGTGGGGAAAAAAGAGAATGAACGGAGGGACTGGGAGGTGGAGAAAGACTGAGACTGAGACTGGCATGGTGCCTGCCTTTGACATTGTAGACAACGCTCGATTCAAGTGCTACAGTTCCTGTTGTTTCTTTGCCGTTGTTGTTGTTATTGTCGTTGTTGTTGTTGTTGTTGTTGTTGTCGTTGTTGTGGCTGTTGTTGCTGTTGTTACTTCTGTCAGTTCAAAATTGAGCAGCAGCAGCGGACATTTGAGTTGAGCCACTTGAACTTTTTATTTACGCAACAAATTTAATTATTTACTTAAGGTTTTCCATTCACCCAAGACCCTCTTCCGTATTGCACTTGATCTGTAGGTCTTTCGTTGATAACTAAGCAAAGTCCTTTCTTTAACTTGATTTCCTAGCTTTCCTTTCAGATTGAAGAGCTTAAACTTCACGTAACTATAATCCAGAGAGTTGAAATATTACATTTATAAAAATCATTTAATGTGCATAATCACATGAAAATTTGCCAAAATCCAATAAGTGATTGTTAAGTGTGCTATTAAAAATTATGATAATAATCCTATTTATTAGTTTATGCAAGCATATAAATCATCTAGCATCCTTTCCCTTTACAAATTGCAATTAACTCAACAATAAAAATTAACATTTCACAGCCACTTTACATAATGCTATTGCAATTTCATTTAATGTTTAGAACAGCATTTAAATAACACTCGGCATTACACAATTTTACATTCTGTAGCAATTGGCATGAAAGTATGAAAAACAATAATAATAACATGCAACACCTACCAACTAAAAGCAATATAGATATATACATAAATTTATACTCATATTCATATTCGCATTTATATTCAAATTTAATATTCAGCAGTGTTTGAATGTATTCCGGCTTCTCTCTATCTCTATATCCTGCCCTCAACGTCTTGCTCTCTTTCTCTTTTTACCTCGCTTGCTATCTCTGTCGGTTTTGTTTCATGTACAGGCTAATTCCAAATACTTTTTAAATGCATTGTTCAGCGCTTTAAGCCGCAAAAAAAAAACACAAGTACAGCGAAAGAGGCAAAAAACAATGGAAAAATGTGAGCCCAGCTCGTTAATATTTTACCTGAAGCACACATACGTACTCACACGTATACACATACATGTTCATACATGCCTTTGGGTATTAAGCTTTAATGAAGCAATAAATTTAAAATACGCACTTTTTTATGCCAAAGTATATAAGAAATAAATAAAAATTGAGTAAGAGTGCAAAACTAACTGAAATTTGATCGACTTACAGATATCCTAGGTTATCAATTACGTTTTAATATTTCTTTTTCGAAATATTAATTAGAGCGACACTACGCAAAAAGAATTGGAATTGATTTTAATGAATTCATTGATTTAATTTTAATTTAAATTTTATAGTTTTTAAATTAATAAAAAATGTTTTTGTAAAAATTTTACTGTAGCTATAATGAGTAGATCAACATATATCTTTTTCAAGCAAATGCAAAGGGTATAGCCAAAGCGCCCAATGTTTGTTCTCCTCTCAAAATCTACCTCACTTCCTCATCCTTTGTCTCTTTTTCTTTGCTCAGACTGCCATTCAGTCCCTTTTGATATTTTGGTCTGGTTCATTGTGTTGCCATCCTGCTCTACACACACATGTGTCGCTTGTTCGTTTGTATAAATACATAAACCTTTTTAAGCTGTCAAGTGATATGTCAAAATTGATATCCGAGTCATTTAAAATGCATGCAAATATGGCGCATCGACAACAACAACAACAGCAACAAACACAGCAACAACGATGAGCAACAACCCAAAAATCCGGCCAACGGAACGGGAGAGTCACTCAACCAGTCAGTTAGTGGGCAACAAGCATAACAACAACAACAACAACAGCAACAACAACACTAACAAAAATATTAAAACAACAACAACAGCAAAAGCAACATGAACTTTTGGGTAGCAAAGTTCACAGCGAATTTGCATAAATACGTTTATGTAATGTAAAATGTCAGCGACAGCGTCAAGAGCTCAATGTTGCCTCACGCTCATACACATTTGTGAAGACACACTCACATACTCACATACACACACACACAGAGAGAGAGAGAGAGAGCTGCCCATATATTAAGTTGTTGTATTACATTTGCTGGTGCTCCTGCTCCCTTTGCAATTTTTGCAGCTGCAAAAGACCAAAAAAAAAAAAAAAAAACGCAAAAGCAAAAAGATACGCATTGAATTCGGGCTAACGCCAGCGTGGCGTTTTTGTGCAGCTTCTGTTTTTTTGTCAGGGCGAAATTGTATTGAAATTCATAACACATCTGATGCATAAAACGCCTGCAAGCAGGCAATGCAAATATTGCAAGTGACACACACCCACACACACACACATATACGCATATTCATACTACAAAAGACAGAATCACACACAATATGCTGATGGATTTATTAATTATAGTCTTGCTTTCGTTATGAACCAATTTCTCTGTAATTGATAGCTATGCATCACAATAAATAAATAATTGAATAATCGTAATAATAAATAAGACATTCAACAATCAACAATGGACATTCTGAATTCATAACTTTCAGACATTTGATATTTGTTTTATATAATTTTATTTTAAATTTAATATAAAATAAAACTATGATAAAAAAAATAGGAAAATTGGGTTAATCAATGATATTGTTAGTATTTATTAATGAAATGATAGAAAGATATAGAATTATATAGTAGATTTACCATTAATATATTAATAAACTAACGAAAATGAAGGATATTTAATATTTGAATTGGCATAAAAATATATTTCATATACTTGAATCAATGTTGAAATTTGACTCTTCTCAAATTAAAACTACCAAATTTAGTCAATTTTCAAACGTACACTTTATCTACTTGTATGGTTTTCTTTTTTCAATGTCCTACCATTTAAACCCTATTTAGTTTCCATCTTGACTTTTAAGCAGTGCTCCATCTATGTCGAAATTGTTATTATTGTAAGAGGGCTCCGCCTTCATTTTTTCTTTGCTGTTGTCTACAACAATGCACAATATTTGATGCATTACTTTCAACTTAACGCGTTCATTGTGAAACATACAGAAATGAACGAGGACACACTCACACACGCCGAACATCATCGAAAGTTATGCACATGCGGAACACCCACTGCCATGGCAAAATGTTGCTTATGAATTATTATGAGCTACGCACGCATTTTGCAACATTAAATGGCACTACATTTGTTGTTGTCTGTCTGTGCGCGTCTATTTGCAAATTGCCAGTGCCCAAAAACTTTCACAGCATGCCATCGACCACCCAAAATGCACCCATACATCTACTCGCACTCTGATATTTCGCTTTGGATTTTTCACAGTGTATTTGGCCACCGTTTGTACTAAAATGATGGCCCATTCAGCTCCCACTAGCCATATGCTGCGCTGTTGGCCATTTATGAGTGATTTGCTGGCTGGTTTTGGTTACGGTTCTGGCTCTGGCTCCGCTCTTTTTCAACAGCACCACCACCCTCCCGCCCGCTTTGTGGCATAGGGTAGCTTTAGCTGCAGTTTGTGGCAACCACGGCGCTCCAATTTCGCATCGCCAAACTTATTTGCAAGTGCATAATTCATTGTTTCGCCCACATTATTTTGCCTGTCATAAGTTGAAAAGCTTCTGCTGCTGTTGCCTTTGTTGCTTCTGCTGCAACTAAAATTTGCTACAAGGCATATGAAATTAGTTCTGTTTGCCCGACTTTTAGTCAGTTGCAAGTTTTGTCAACAACGCCAAAGCCAAAGCAGTTGAAATGCAATTTTCTTGGCAAATTTCGCGGTATCTCTAATTGAATTTGTCCCCTGAAACTAGGCAAAGAGCATATATACATACACATACAATATAACATTATACTGATACTTTTACCTGTTTCTGGCAGCAGTCATTTCACAGTTTTTCAGAAATTTAAAACTTGTATAATAAGCTGATTATTTAGATTTAATTTGGCATTCAAATAAATTGCAACAGCTCTGACTACTTTAGCTACAACTAAATTTCAATTTGATTTGCACTCTAACCAAATGTGTTTGCTTTGCATTCACTTTGTGTTAGTGCATGTGGTAGAGATGAAAAATGGAAAAAATGGAGAAGTATAGCCAGCAAGTGTTGACAAAATGTTAGCTCACCTTCTTGTGTTCAAACAGCCAGAGGCTTTTCTTAGTTATTTACATATTTGCGAGTTTTCCATTCTGCAGTGCAACCCGGGGCGACACTGTGATGCACTCAATTATCTACAATGTTCAGCATTTTAGTGCGCTGTGGGGCACTCACTGAATATTTCTATCTATATCTAGAAATAACAGCATCATTCAGAGCCAGTCGCACACACAAGCTAATAGACAAACAGACAAAAAGACAGACAGGCAGACAGAATGACAAATAGACAGACAAACACAAGAGACAGCTGATTGTTTCGAAACACTTCTTTTCTGCCATTCTCATTTTAATAATAGGATTAAACAGCAACACAGATGCGACTACTAAATACCCTAACTAAAATTGGTAAGATACAGATATGTTAAAATTACGTTTGATATGGCAAACGGAATAACTTTCAATGAAACCTACCTATCTATGTTTTCAATAATATCTTTTTATTTGTTTTTCTCGAAAACCTGACAGACTTCTATGCGTATGTATAAGGTATAGCGGACTTTGCTCAGTCCAAAAAAAAAAGTTTGAAATTGTTCAGTCTGCAATTAAATCGATTAATTTGAGAGCAACGAAAACTTCTTATAAATGGCAGAAGCAGCTTCGGTTTCTTGATTAGCTTCCAGCAACAAATGAGAGCTGCATTCGATTTCAGTGCGTTTTAAGCGGTTTTATTGCAGTAGTTTGTGCACTGTCTATTTGTACGAATGTGTTTTATTTTATTTGCTTTTCTGTTTATTTGTGCCATTGTCGTTTTTCTATTTGATTGGCACTTTTCGTTTAGTTGCGTGTAAATAAAAACTACGGAAGAAAATTGTGAAGAGGATAAATGATAGAGCTCTTTAAATAAAATAGCAATACCTGAATATCTTATACGATAATTAAATGTTTTTTAAATAAGATTGGCTCCAGCTCAAATGAATTTTTTTTTTTTCTAATTCTTGTTTCTTTCATTTTATAGTTCTTTTATGTTCTTTCCTTCTTTGTAGGGTAACTAAAAGGATATGAAAAACTAGATATGTACTTTATTTTTTTAATCCTTTTTTTTGGCTTAAAAAAATATTTCGTTTGAAATGTTAGAGTTTCATTTTTGCAGAGCTTGTTATTCCTATACATATAATACATTTTGATTGTTTTATATGATCATAAAGTATTAATAACAGTTTTTCATTGTTATTTCTAGTTTTTGGCATGCGATTTTGAGCTTTAAGCCAAATAGAAACATATTTGCTTTTCGCGCCTTGGCATATGCCATGCAATATGTGCAATAAATACTTGATCTATTGACAATTTTTCGCTCTCACTTCTCTATTTTTTTGGTATTTCCTTTTTTTTTGGCAATAAGCCAGAATAAGCACATAACCGTTTCAGATGTTGTTGCTGTTGTGGCAGATAAATTAAATGCAGTTGACATTGTTATAGCGGCCATTGTTGTTATTGTTGCCAGTTGAATTGTGTAACAAATGACACTGTGGCAATTTGTATAAGCTAATCACACCAGAGACACACTGCACACATATACGAATACAAATACAACCACATACACAGGCACACACTAACGCACACGCATAAACATGCTCATACACATGCATAAACACGCTGAGATAAGACCATAATTAAAGTCTTTCATGCGTATTACCAATACAATTAAGGGCATTAAATGCGCTTTTGTGTGTGAGTTTGAATGTGTACGTCTATGTGTGTGTGTGTGTGTGTGTGTGTGTGTGTGTGTGTGTGTGTGTGTGTATGTGAATTTGTGCTTATGTATGTTTATGTGTAGAGGTTAAAAGCCGAGTTTTAAATGGCTTACGTTGATCGCATTTCGATTGGGGAGATGCTCAGTGAAAACGTTTCGAATGACCTACAAAATGCCACCTCGGTATCTGTCCCACAAATTCAGCTAATTTTCCCCATTTTCCACAGTGCCTATGCCACTGAATTTTATAGAGAGTGCAACGCGTGCTTTGGCTACGCTCTGGCACTGGGATACTCGCAGCAAATTTTGTGGCCATTTTCACTGTTAATCTGTTGGGGCACTTGCAAATTTATGGCAATCGCAATTGCTTTGATATACTGCCAATGTATGTACACCAAATGCCAAATGCCCTCGGCACCGACAAATTGCCCAGACACAAATCTGAAATCCATTCGCAAAAGTGTCCATACACTGTTTGCAGCTACACCAAGATACACAGATACACAGTGAAAGCGAATGAGGAACAGAGTTGGAGAGAATGAGGAGAGGAGTCGCTATATGGTACTCTGTACATTGTACGGCCTTCAACTCAATAAAGGACATTTGACCTAATATGATGCCCGTGTGTGACAGCTGAGGCAAAGGAAATTTCAAATTTGATTTGACTACAAAATTTTAATTAAAAAAAAGGAAGCAAACTTACAGAATTTGTACTAATGGAGATACTCTAACCACAGAGCGTGCTTTATACAGTAAATTTCCTAGCATTTAAATTTATTTATGCAACCTTATAAATATTATATTTTAATTTTTTTGTATTTAAATATATATGTGATAATAAATAGAGTAATAAATTCCGCAACCACGCATTAGTTCTCATTAGCTTTCAATAGGATAGTGTATCATATGCAAACGTTTTTAATTAAGCATCTAATTAAAATGCTTATCAGATAAAAAGCAAAGCAAAGGCTGACCAAAACACATACGCAGACATATTCACACACACTCACACGCACACTCATTTCAATTTACTTAAATTGCAAAAACATTCAAACAACAAATGTGGCTCCCTGTCCAACCTAAAAAAAAAACTCAATGAAAAAACGAGTGCAAAGAAATGGGAAATGTTGTTGCTCATGTAAAAACCCAAAAGAGAAAAAAATAATAATTTTTTTAGATGCCAGTAGACAGAATTTGTTGTTGCTGTTGTTTTTGTTATTATTGTGATGTGTGCAAAGGCTCTAATCCCATATTTAACTGACAAATGAAAAGAAAATTGAGTTGGTGTTTTAGCTTTGACCAGATTCAAGGCGACTCAAAGATCCACTGCAAATGAAGAGCAGCAAAAGCAGTGAAACTTCATGTTAGAGTAAAATATACTTTATGATAAGTAAGGTTAGGATCTAAAGGATCTCATGGATTAGGCGTACAATATAAATATGGCAGCATACATTTTAAATTATGAAAGAAAAATATTAAAGCACCTTCGTTGAAAATAAAGAATAATAAATACAAGAATCTAAAAAGAATTTATGTATATTTACATCTGTGCGTGTATACATGTTTCTTGGTATGTGTGTGGGCATTAGACAAACAGAAAAGCGAGCAACAAAAACAACAGGACTAAAAGCATGCTAACATAAAAGTCAACAACAAGAAATCAAGCAAAATATGCATGAAAGTATATACCCTATACTCCCACACTCTAAGTGAAAGGAAACAAAATCTGTTGCTACACATGTGACCAGCCTGAGCAGGGGTGCAGTAGTGCGAAGGGAAAAGGCAAAATAAAAGTTAAACGAAAAATCTTGGCACACACTACAAACTAACTTGACCCAAAACTACAAGAACAAATAACAGCAGCAGAAGCAGCAGCAGGAGCGGTCAAGCCAGCATTTGAAAGGTCTTTTTTAAAGTATGTAAGAGAAAGAGATGTACATATATCTACAGAGAGAGTGAGCGAAAGAGAGAGAGAAAGTGAGAGTGAGAATGAGTAGAGCATTGGGGGCGGCTGTTCATATTTTATGCGCATAGCGGCACATGTTTAAATTAACATAAAGCGAAATTGAGCCGCTCGGCCTGGGCGTGCCTTTACGTTGACATTAGGCAGCATAAACTTCACACTCATACACACGCACACACACACATACGCACACCCACACACACACATACATAGATACAGACAAACCCCAACATGCACGGAGATAGACTCAAAAATTCAGCACAAAAGTTGAATTTTATATGTGTGACTGAGAAATAGATGAATGCTATAAGAGACAGCCAGAAAGTGAGATACAGAGAGCGAGAGAGAGAGAGAGAGGGAGAGCGAGAAAGAGAGAAAAAGTGAGAGAAATTGAGTGAGGGAAACAGAAAGAAAGAGGGATTTAGTACGGCGCTGGAGAGAGCGGCGCCGCAGATTGCCCGATTTGCCAGGCCAAAAAGGATTTTTACGCGGCCTTTTTACATATTTTTGGGTCAGGCACATAACTGTGCATGGCATAATAATGATGCGAGCCCAGAACTCAATGGGCGGGAGTGGCAACTGCTCAAGCTCAATATGGAATAGTAGCAGCCGGCGTGACCACAGCACAAGTGGTCAAATAATATACAAGGGAAAAGTGTAATGGAAGCTAAAAAAAAAAAATACAGGCTACAAATGAAACCGTAAGTTTAAATAAAGCAAAAAGTGGAATTGCCACGGAACCGATAGAAGTCCAAAAGGAAATCCGATTGGAAATGCATATAACGATAACGATAAACACTACGCAAGGATTACTCTCGATTGCATCATATTCACAGATCAGAGGTGTACGCAACTATAAACAAATTTTTCAAATGAAATATTTTACATGCTTTCAAAAATACTTTGAAAATTTAATACAATTATTTAAAAGCCTCAAATAAATTATTTTGATTAATCTCTACCAATTTCCAATTGTCATAGTTTAGAAATATAAATTGAATATTATTTAATGCTCCGATATTATTAATATTCTGATATCAGAAAAATATATCAAACATTCAATACTTCATAGAACTAAAGTATACCATATATACTGGCCACATTTGAAAATTAGTTAAAAATTCAATTTGCTTTAAGTATGCTGTTTTCAGTTTATTTCATTCAATTTCAATTTCGAATCCTAATATTATTTATCTGAAAATGTTTGGCTCTAGCAACCGGCAACTGGCCATAGACGAGGCATGTATTAAATAAGTAAGTATATGTATGTCTTTGGGAATTTATCTTTTGATTAGGCGCGCTTGAGCGGCGAGCAAATTGTGTAGCCCGACAATTTCCTGGATGTGGTCTGAGGACGGGGTAAAAAGGACACAGCAGAACAAATTTATGTCATGGCGCCCTTTTTGGCCTCAATAATGAGCAGAAATTTTTGT
The DNA here is from genome assembly GCA_037040025.1 of Sphaerogastrella javana. Classification (NCBI taxonomy): domain Eukaryota; kingdom Metazoa; phylum Arthropoda; class Insecta; order Diptera; family Drosophilidae; genus Sphaerogastrella; species Sphaerogastrella javana. Next base: position 50,873 of record JBANCZ010000047.1, on the reverse strand, counting down.
CGATAATTTGGATGTTTTTTTTTTCATTTTTTTTTATTTCAAACATTTTGTGCTGAGGCTACAATTTTGTGGCTGCGCTTCACTGAGCAGTCCCACTCATCTGTAATTCACTTTAACTGTCTACTCGATATTTATACTATATATACTCGTTATATATATATACACAATTTATTATGAAGCGCAGGAAAAATGAAATGCCATTTCATTGGATTACCGCTGTGACTTTGATTTGCTTTAAGCACTGCTTGGAAAAGGCTGCCCAAATCCATGCAAGAGCGAACTAGATGAAAGTAACAGAGATAGAGAAAGTGAGGATAAAAATAAGAGAGTTACACAGAAAAGGGAGAAGAGAGAGAAAAAGAGCCATAAATGTTAATTGCATGCCACGCACCAAACCACAGCCCGGCCTAACCGAACGACCAAGCGACCCACCGACCAACCGACCGCCTTCGGGCTGACAGCTGTGCAGAATGAGTTTGACAATTATGTGACTCTCACACACAAGCACACACACACACACAGAGACACACATATATATATAGAATGGTGCACAAATATAGACATACTTATGCATACTACACATATATGACAATAACTGCCCCTAAGCCAAGGCTAAAAGAATTTTTTGGGGGGCATCAAATTCATTAGGGCCGCTTCAAAGTGCCAACGTGCAGAATATGTTCAGTTGCCATTCCTCCCCTTTCTCTCACTCCCTCACTCTCATTCTCCCTCTCTGGACTCGCCCAGTTGACTCCAACTCCTTGACTTTATCCAGACTGCCACTGACTATTGCTTCTCCTGCATGCAAAACGATGTTTTAATATGAAATTAGTTGAGTCCTTTGGTTTTTGGCTTCGGTGCGTGCCGACTCTTGACTCTGTGCTCTCAACACGCCGCCCTGCTTGCTTCGCAAAAGTAAAACAAATACAAATTGCTTGCCATGTACTTATTTGGTCAACAAATGACAGGACATTCAAACACACACATTCTGTAGGATACACACATATGCAAGAGATACAGGACTTTCAGTGGGATATGGAGGAAAATGTATGGCCAGCATTAACACAACATTGCGACTGTTGACTTACGCAACAAGAAACAGTTACAACTGCCCAATAGCCAAATAGCATTGGTAAGAAACAGACCAAGAGACTATACTATATGCCATATATGGTATATGGTTATAGATGTGCTCATTTCACCACTTGAATCTAATTGCAAATAATGCGCACTCCATTGACTTTTTAGTATTTTGGTGAACGTGATGAAATTTGCTACAAATGATTTGTTTAACAATCTAAAAATAAAACATTTCTAAATAAAAGCAACACTGAAAATGAAAACTTTCAGCATAGTTTTTCTGTGACCGCAATCTACATGTTAGAGTAAGAGCAAAACCATTTAAATTATATGTTTTAACAAATCTTGACATTTGCTCCAAGTGAGTTTTCACTTTGGTCATGGTTTTCTTTTTCGCAATTGACATAATTGTAGACAAGTTTCTTCCATTTATTCATACGCTCGTCCGTTAAAAGCACACACACACACACACACACACATACAGGTATAACTATGCTTTTTACACATATACACACCACATGTCAAATACCAGGCAGCTGAAGTTTTTCAACTGTCAATTAAAAGCGAAACTAATTAAAGTTTCCAAAGGAGCCGAGACGTGTAATTAATCGACACAGCGAGTAAGAGCGTGACAGAAACTGTGAAACATCGAAAGTGAGTGAAAGGCAACGCTTAAAGTTTAATTAAACTTTTGTATAAACAACACACACACACACATATATACACAAAAAATAAATACACAAAACGTGGGCGATGACAATGACAATTATTAATCAATTTCTGATTGAATCAAAGAAAAAGCAAAGCCAGGCTCCTGCACGAGAGGAAAAGGCTTCATCTGTTTATGTCTTTGTCTATGTGTGTGCTTTTCTATGTGTGTGTTTTCGTGTGTGTATGTGAGTTTTGTGGAAATGTATGCTAGCATTTGTTAACTTATTTCGTGGTGTTTCGCAACACTGTTTTGTTATAAAGCCAATCGCATTGTCATCGTCAAATCAAATCTGGTGGGAGGAGCCGCACGGCCGGATGTGGGCCGCATCATCATCAGTAAATGACAAAAGCACTAAAAACAATATGGCGTCACTTCCGGCAAGCATTAGCGGTGAAAACATAGTACGCCATTGTTCTGGGCGTTGCTAACGCCATTGCCAAAGCACAATGGGTAAAATACGATTTCACTTCAACAATTATATTTCGTTTGGTGGGCTTCGAAATTGAAGCCGAACAAATGCCTATTCAATTATTGAATTATTTGCCATGGTTGTCGTTGTTCGTTTCTTTCAGTGTATACATTTATTCCACAGTGCATTGCAGTCTCATGATTCTGTTGTTGTTTGCGGCAGCTTAACGTGTCATTGTCATTGTGCGCCCTGTTGTTGTTTATATGGTTGCTGTTGTTTCTGTTGTTGGTGCTGTTAATTCCACTGTTGTTGCCTTCGGTTTGGCAGTTAGGCAGTTAGGCATCATCATCATTAACAGTAGAAACGTAGGCATTGGCGTTGGCGTCGGCTTTGGCTTTGGCTTTGGCTTGGGCTTTGGTGTTGGTGTTGGCGTAGGCATACAAAATGATTTGATCGATGTACTTACACCTTGCAGTCATATATACATTCATTTTAAATTCGCTTCGCTAGCCTGGGGCCCGGTGCGAGGTTGGTGGGCACCACAAATTAGATTAATGACCTGGGCGTTAGCTCGGGAATTTCAGAATTGAGAAAACTGAACGCTCATTATGCGGCGCACGAGTTCGATTTGATGCTCATTTAGTTGTTTGTCTGCCACTGATTCGACTTTTTTTTTATTTCATGTGTTTTTTTTTTTGGTACTCTCTTGGTCACTTTTTTGCTGTTCCCTTTACTCAATCTCGACTTCTGTCTCTCTTGGGTAGCCGCCTACACTGTGTCTCTCTCTGTCTCGGCTCACCGCAATAATTGGAAAAGTTTTCATTTGAACGCCATCAACGACACCAACAAGAACAATGGGGCGTGTTACTACAACAACAAATTGTGGTTCACATCAACAACAACATCGATGAGACCGAGAGAGAGAAAGAGAGAGAGAGAGAAAGACAGAGAAAGGGAGACAGAGACTGGCATCGCTTTCGTGGTTGGCGAAAAGTCATCAAAAGGCTACTAAAGGTTGACGCAGCTCATCCTGGCCATTCTGTTTGGGACAACTTTTTGCGGCCATCGCACGCTCATGGATTTGGCACGCAACGGACCATGAAAACGAAACGAAAACACTTTTCAGACTCTCATGCTCTCTTCTGGCCAAAGAATAAGTTGCAGTTGCCTTTTCTGCATTGTTGTATGCACTTTCCTCAGAATGATAATATGTTTCTATCAACTGCACCTAACACACCAAAAGCAGACGATAGATATTATACCCGAAGATATTTTTTTATGAATTAAAGTCGAATAAGTTATATTATGTGTTAACTATTCTTTATCGCATTATAGTAAATACACGTGTTTGATTCCCTTCTTCCAGGTTCATTTTTTTACTATATGTTTTCAGCTTTATCTCATTTAATAGAGCATTGCTTTGTCATAGAGACTACATGGGGAACTCATATCGTTGGTTGCTGCTGAGGCATGCAGTTTGCCTACAATGATTTAAGTTTTCATTATCGGGTAGAGTCTGAACACTTTACAGCTCAGCCCCTTCTATCCATATTTCACCACATTCACTGATGCTGCTCCTGCTGCAGCTGTGGTTCACTGAAGTCGTCCGACTGGCATAGCCTCTGCATGTGTGCAGTTAAATGTGAAAAGTTCCATTTCAACTGGATTACATCGTTTATCCTAGCAAACACGCAGATGTATACTCACGAAAGAGATAGGGAATGAGAGAGAGAGAGAGAGAGAGAGATTGAGAGAGAATCAGGCACACCGACAGAGATAATGAAAGAGCCTGGGCAAAACGCTTTCGATCGCTGACAACGCCATCAAGAGCGCTGCAAATGCATTTTCGACGCGCTTCAAATGCGATGCCACCAACCGAGCGACATTCAAGCAAGGAAAAGCCCATGAAAAATGTTTGCACATTGGCCAGGTCACACTTGTTACTTGCCAGTTGAATACTGGCTACACGGCCCTGGCTGCCGCATTCGGTGCCTTGCTATTTTTGGTATTTGGTATAGTCGACATTTTCGACTGTGGCTGCAACTGGTCGGCTGTGACTTTCTGTGGCATTTGTTATAGCAAATGCTAATGAAAAGTTGCCCCATTTCCCCTCAGCTGGCAGAGTTGGCGCAGATGCCCAGTTGCCAGGCTGCGGCTCATTGTCATCGTTGTCAGTGCATGACCAGGACCAAAGCTAAAAACTTTGTGTCATTTCTGTAGCCGCATGCATTTTGACCATTTGTTAAACCGCCTGCACCTGCTGCTACTGATATTATACAGCTACTGGAACAGCAACTGCAGCTGTTGCTGCTGTTGTTTTATAGCAAATTTTGGAAATGTTTCCATGCGGAGCACCAATTACTGATTAGCAACCAAAACTGGCTAGTTCGAAGCTTAAAGTAACCATAGTCACATAAAATTTTCTATTTGAAACTAGAGCTACGACCTTTGAGGTTCTTCATACAGCACCCAAACATGTTCTTTGAACTTATTAAGAGCCACTTAAAAGCAATCTATCATGTTATTAAATTTCACAATTTCCGAGTTATTGAAAGCTGTAATTTAATATATCGAAACAAGCCGCACTTGCTCTTCAAGGGTTTCGAGGTTTATCAATTAAAAGTTATTTATAATCAAATCAATCTCACTCATAAATATTCACAATATAATTTGATGCAATTTTCAGCTCTGCTTGGTATTAGTTTATTGTTAGCCAAAGTATTTTCACCTTATTGTGTATTATTTCGTTTACAAGTAATACGAGTACCATGTATATGTTCGGGTTGTCTTTTTGCATTGGTCAGCCACAGCATATTTTGGTAAGTTCACAAGTGCTGCCGTTGCAATAAAAACCACCTAAAAAGAGTATAAAGATTTCCTAGTACTTGCAACAAATGGAGGTAGTGCTGCCTGCAACTCTATACTGCTATTCAGAGCCTTTCTCCATGCTCATGGTGAACATTTTGGGGCGATAAAGCAGCTCAACTGCTGAACTCTAGGGAAGCGTTGCCGCTGTTGTTGCTGCAGATTTGCTTATGCAACTGCAACGGTTGTAGCAGTGGCAATGGCAGTGGTAGTGGCAACGGCAACGCTTGTGCAATTTAGTTGAATTACCAACTGAAACAATGGCGACTGTTAATTGGTTTCCTTTGTCCTCCGACCAGTGCGAGAACCGTGCGAGTTGCAACAGAGCTGAGTTTATCCCATAGCTGTGTAATGTTACTGTTACCATTACATTTACTGCAGTTGCCAATAGCTCTGGGCCAGTGTGGGAGGCAGTAGGTGAAGCCTTGACGCTGCACTCTAGCTGTGGCAATGGCTGTGCGCTGTTTGCCAATTGCTGGAAGAATTTGAAATTGTCTTTACCCGGACAAATTTATTAAACAAACAAAGAGCAAAGAGCTGCAGTGGCAGCCAAAGCTAAAGCCAAAGTCAAGACTTAAATGCAACCAAAAGATTCCAAACGTAGCCTTCAAGCAACTGAAGTGCCAACCAGAGCCGGAGCTACAGCATGCTATTGTAATTTGCATACGGCACTAACAAAGCACCAGAACTAAGGACAACAGACCCTCACATCCAACACCCAACTGCCAACAGCCAACAGCTAAAAGCTTGCCCATTGCTAATGAATGACAGACCAGAGAGACTCTACACACAAATCCAAAACTAAACCAAAGCAAAATATTCTCAGACCAAGTCCACCAAATCCACCACCCACACTTTCCGTGTGTGGCCCTGTCTTATCTTTATGACGTCGCATAACTAAATGACCAATCAGTGAATCTGCAGCTGACAAATGAATTGCCTTGTTTCATCCTTACTTTTGCAATTCATTGCAGACTGCTGCAGCTCAGCTCAAGTAAACCAAAGTTAAACCGTATGGAATGTTTCCATGTTGAACAGTGTAAATTGATGGCCTTTAGCAACATTTGGTTTTTTATCTGATGAAGTGGATAAAGATTATTGAAAACAGATATTCTTAAATTGTTCCATAATGATGATTTCTAATTATTCAAACGTATTACATTGAGTTATTAAATAACATAAAAATTTATTCTTATTCAATTTCATTTTCTTTTCATAACAATAAGACTAGACTAACATTAATATAATTTTTTCCAAACGTAACAAATCCTTTGCTCTCATCGTGTAAGAGCAAAATTCTCAATCTGTCGCCTAAATCCCTGATTGCAGAACTTAGGCTTGAACCATATCAATAATGCAATTGATTTAAAACTGTTGTTAAATGCAGAAGACGACAAGTGCCGACAGGCGACCCAAAATCAAGTTGCAATTGTTGAAAAACTTTTGTGCCGAGCTCTTGAAATTCGTATTTGCATATTCTCTCGACATTACATCTACGAGAAACTTTTTTTGGGCGAAAGGCCATTTGTTCTAGCTATAGTCAGCGCCATAGTCATGGCTATAAGTCAATAAGCGAGTGTTGAGCTGCAGAGAGACGTAAATTTGTATACCCTGCAGCAATTTTAAGGATATATGCTTATGTAACTAAAAAGTTTGGATAGTAATAGCATATAAAATCATTTGAATGTAGTCTCTCGAATATTAGGTATTCCTCGCCTTATTTTTGTATATGTTTTACGGTAAATAGTTAATGTTTATAAATAATATTTAAGATCCTAAAATCATTTAGAGCATGAATATGATTATAAAATTTTATCACCAACTTATTGTAGAGTATCCATCAATCGGAAACATCTAGCTCAATTTTTCTCTTATTTTTACATTTCAAAGGGATCGTCTGGGGTAGTTGGTTTTTTGAAAAATGAACTGAGCCGTCAAGGCCCCGCGACGTCGTCGACGTCGGCATAATTTGTCTGGGAAAGTTTATTGCAGCGCATAAATCGGTTTGAATAGGCCCATATCGCTCGATGGCGTCAAATGATGGATTCTGTGCCACTGTATGGGGGGCTGACATTGATGAAAGGTTGCCCATGGCCCTTAAAAGCCCCAATCCCAACCCCCAACATAGACTGGAATGCAGTGCAGACATTGTAAATCAATTATGATTAAAGCTCATTAATGTTGCAATGCACGCGCCCAATACATAGTACTAAATACAAACTTATTGGCAGGCAAAAGCCACAAACTTATGCGGAAATTGTTATGCCGCCATGCCTCCATCCTCTGACCTCTGATCAGCTTAATGTCTATTGGTGAGAGTGTGTTTAGGTCTGTGTGTGCGGGTGGCTGAGTGTGTGTGTGGTTACGCCCACGTAATGACAATGATTTGCTTTGCCATCGATTGTAAACGCTTACAGTACAGTTTGTAATGATGCTCTCTGCCAGGGTTGCCACTGTTTGCAGTTCCAATTCGTTGTAGCAATACACACAACCACACATACACACAACACCCATAAGGGCACACACATACACATACACACATACACACACATGCAATACTACACTTGAAACACTCGAAGCCTTTAGCCACAGCATGACAGACTGTGGGAGGAAAGAGAGCGGGGAGCAAAACGATTCGAAGAAGCACAGTTACGATTTATAATTGAGAGAATAATTAGATGAGTGTAGCTTTGTGTGTGTGTATGTGTGTATTAGAGTATACATGTGTGTGTGTGTGTGTGTGTTTATGTGCTTTGTGCTATTTGTATGCGTTTGCACAATGTAATTGGGTTGTACTAAATGAAGAGCTGAATTCTCATCGTAGCAGATAAATTGTTTAGAAACTCTTTCTAAGAGAAAGTGCATATAAAACACCACATTTGCAATTTTCCCATCAATGTAAATACTAAAATTAAAATTAAACTGTTTCCATGTAGGGGCAATACTTGATCCCCCTTTTCCTTATTTCGAGAAACAATTTTGGAAGAATTAAAAGAAAGTCAAACCAAAGCCAAAATGAATAAACATACAAACCCAATTCGATTCAATTTCCAGTTCTCAAATGCAGTAGGACATACTTGTTGCAATATTTGTTTTTCAAAGTAATTATAGTATATTGAAGATTGTTTTTCTACAATTTGCCACAGCATCTTAAACAAATTCCCTGAATTGTTAGTAAAAATTAATATCACGAAAAAGCATAAACGAAAAAAAAAAATGGTTTCTCGGAAAGACTAAAGACCGAAACTATTGAGAAGAATAAAACCTTATAGAATGTAATGACAGTGTCAGCTTTTTTAACAATCAATATGTATGTGTGTGTGTGTGTGTGTGTGTGTGTGTGTGTGTGTGTGTGTGCACATGTGTGTGTTATGTTGTGCGTGTGTCTGGCATCTTGAACTTCTTTATGTCTATTGTATTATTTAGCTTGCATTTATTTCTTTTCAATATTTGTTTTGTGTGCCAAAAAGACAAACTCCAGACCAAACAAAGCGCGAAAAACAGACAAAACGTAACGAAAAAATGAGTGTGAGAGAGAGAGAAAACAAAAGACAGAAAGAGAGAGAGAGAGAGAGAGAGAGAGAGAAAGAAAGCATGTGAAAGAAAGAAAACCTGAGCCTCACTCTGACTCTAACTCTGCAAGTGACTTGCTGACTGTCGACAGTAAATGAATATGTGTGCCACATACTCATAGCCATACATATATAGTACATACATATATGTATTCTAAATCTATATGGGCGAGTGTATGTGTTTTGTGTAATTGTGTATGTGTTAGGTCGCTGCGTCTTGCGTTGTATATAAATGCCTACTTATAACGACATTTAATTTCAAGGCACGCGCGCACAGGACGAACTCAGGCCGAACTGAAGGCTGTTGTGTCTGCAATATTGAATATAGTGGCTCATACAGATACACACACACACACATATACACTTGCATAAATACACAGTTACACAGCCAAAGACAGCCACATTTGCACCTCTACATATATACAGACACACACACACAATTTCTCTCCGACAAGTTAGCTTATTTAGTGTCAGCTTCTGGGCCACATTGTTTGCTCATCGCCTCGCCCACTTATGAGGCCTCCCACGCTTCTAGGTTCTGGGTTCACGGCGGAGCCAGAGTCAATTTATTTGCAGCACATGCAATACGCTCGCTGGGCAAGCGAAGCGTTCCATCGCAAATTCCAATGCTGTCTTTTCACCTTAATCCTGGGCATAGTCTGCCATCGCCACTGCCACTGCCACTGCCACTGCCACTGCTACTGCCTCTTCCTGACCCGCATCCTCATCCGCAGCCTCATTTTCAGCGTTGGCCTCGACCATTCGCTCTCTGCGCATAAATCTCGCACGCACCACATAATTATCCAGTCAACAAACGCTAAATAGCCTTCAAATGAATGGGGAATTGGCCCAGTAGTAGCTGCCAGTGTTGCCACTCCTGCTAGCAGTTGCCTGTGGATGCCAGTGGCTGCCAGGGGCTTCTCGTGCGATGCCTGTAGACATAGTTGCTATAGCTGACAGCCAGTGCTTAGTGCTTCAGCTGAGACGTATGTCCAACAGCTACCACGCCCACAAACTTTTGGAATTTAGCTTTAATTGTGGCCTAAACAAATACAGTATCTATACTAATGCTTATACTTAAATTATATCTTTAAATGTTACATTTCAATAGCAAATTGTAGAATTTTGTATTAAAAAACGCCGATATGGTCCATTAAGTTTCAGAATTTGAAAATAAATGTACTATCATAGTATATTCTAAGTCAGGAAGATCAGCTCAGTCGATTGAGCCATTCCAGTCTGTTTATCTATGTGTTTGTCTGTCCATATGAACACATAGACTTTGAGCACATTATGAGCTTTAGAATTTACATTTCATCTTAACATTCAATCTCTCTGCAGGTAGATCATGGTTGTACCAAATGTTTTATATTTGTCAACACTTTTTTTAGTTTATACTAAAGTTTATACAAAACCGAATAAGTTATACAACAAACAACTTTCACAATATAAAATGTTTTAGGCAACAACGAACAGCAGTTAAAAAAACAAATGAATATGCCGTAGATTGCTTTGCTGGACTGTTATCCTGGGTGTGAAATAATAGGATTACGGTCAACAATATATAGTTACAAGGTATGTGTTTTTTAATTTAAAAAGCCATCATTCGATTAATTTGCTTTTTAAAGCATTTTTCACATCATTTTAGCACATTGTTTATGTAAATGCAAATGGCAGTAGAGCGGGTATTGTTTGTGGTATCGGTAAACTTATTTGCGGTTCATATTTACTATAGGGTATATAAGAACAAAATACATTTAAAAAGGGTAAAACAATGCAACTAAAAACAAAACAAAAATGGCTGTAGAAAACAAAAAGTTGATTTAAAAAAATGTATACAAAACTGCAATGGAAACGCAAAACGCGCAAGGTGAAGGCGGCAGAGTTTTTGCCATTTGACAAAGCAAATATGCAAAATGGTTGATTACAAACTTTTGTAGCTGGTGGTGCTGCTGCTACTACAGCTACTGCTGATGCTGGAGTTTCTTGTTGCCTTTGCTGCTCTTCATATAAATATTTAAGTATTTTAGCTAGTTTTTGCAACAAAATGGCTTTTACCAGGCACAAAAAGAGACAGAGGCTGTGAAAAGCGAATAAGAGAATGGAAGTTCATGTCGAAAGAGAAGTGCTCAGCGAGTACACACAATGGGGTGGCTGTATCTAAATAAGACTTTGAGTATTTTGCATATTTAATTGAAATTGCATTTCTTAAATAACTCACTGTCATTTGCACAACGCACAGTGGTAGTAGTCTAGGAGCAAAAGCCGGATAGACAGAGGTACAGATGGAAGGGCGATAGATAAAGAAAACGAGAAAATGGAACGCCTACTGTCAGCAGTTGCTTTTTATTTGTGCATTTAACAACGTTTCGTGTATGTGGGCATGTTCGAGTATTTATTTAGTTTTATAAGAGTTTATTCAAGTGCATGTCTTACCCAAAGCTTTGTTTGTTTACTTTGTCCAAAACACACTACAGATACAACTACAACTACTACAAAAATACCGAAACTCATTTGCAATTTGTTTAATCAACACTCGACGCACAAGCAGCTGACGCTCAAATACATACACACATACTCACAGAAACATACACACATACACACTTATGCACACACGCGCACACAATAAACAGAAATTACACATACGCAACGTGCGCCCGTAGCAGCTCTTCATCTTCAACTTCCGCCTCAACCTGGAACTCTTTGCCTATCTCATAGAACTTCTCGTTCTCTCTCGCACAGCCAAAGTCAAATAAACATGCTAATTAAAAGGCACACCCCATCCATTTGCCCAAAAACCCAGCGCCAACACTAGCGCCAGACCCACACCCAACAAAAAATCCTTTCCAAGGCATTTGACCCAATTTATAGACATGGCACAATGGGCCACGTGTATACGTAAACGACAAAAAGCAAAAGTATTTTGCTGTAGATTTTCAGCATCGGCGAATTCCTTTTTTGACACAGTTTCTCTTTTTCGGAAAACATGGCCTAAAAGTCTTAATTTAGGCTTATTAAAGGAATCAGGCCAGGTAAAGACAACAATGTCAACTATGGAGCGATAAAACTTCGTGTCAGAAGTTCGTGCATAGTGTAACGCAAGGCTATCTCAAACCAATAAATTTAATTTAAGTAAAATTATGCAGAGTTACTGTCAAATATTTAAAATATATTATTATTGTATTTAAAGATCGAGAATCTCATTCTTATAATCAAGCAAGAACTTACGATATGCCCTTTCCAATGTGAAAGTATTTTAAATATTATAAATTTATTTGTTTTAAAATATTTCATATTTAAAATAACACACAATCTGACCCTAGCTGTTATATTTATTTAGCTTACTCTCATTTTCTCACAAGGTGTCTAGCTGTTTTGCTATATTGCTATTTTAATGGCGCTATTTGGGATTCGTTGTGAGTTTCATGGATCGCACTTTGATGGCAATCTAAATGCGGCTAATGAATGTCATTAATTTGCTGGGAAAGTGCACTGCTTGCACCTGGGACTAGCAAGTCGATCGAAATCAGATTAATAAATGAGGTGAGGCAGCTGAAAAATTCAATTAGACACGATTGGGCCGGTCGGTCCGATCCGGCCCAAAACCAAAGTCTGAGGTAAACGGACAGATGGCAGTTGGCATCTGCTAGTTGGCAGTTAAACTGCCAGCAATTTTTTTGGCTTTAATGCAATTACTTATGTTATCCGGTGTGGCCTGGCGGATGCAGGCTGCTGACAAAACGGACACTTGGCTTAATGGGCCAAGCGGAAGCAGCCGCAGCTGCAGCAACGGCTCATTTTTAAGGCTGACATGTTGTGGTTTTGCAGCTGACGATGTGGAACAGCTGCTGCTGTTTCTCTTACTGCTCCTGCTGCTGTAGCTGCTGCATCTGGTCTTGCTGCTGTTGTACACTATGCTACACGTATTGATTTATGTCTGCTGCAGTTCAATTGACATGTGAAGGGCTCGTAAAGTGGCCCAATGCAGTACATACACGCACACTTCACATTGTGCACAATTCTGCGCATTGGTCAAGTGCAAAACAAGTGCTTGAAGGCAAAAAAGGCATACGGACTTTTTAAAATTGTTGAATTTACCAGAAAATTGAGCAAAGCATTGTAGTAGCAATTTAATTTGAAGTTTGACTATATTTATGACATTTAATACATCAATTTAACTCATTGGTATTTAAGAATTATAAGAGTATCGAAAATAAATTTCATGTTCTAAGTAACTGGTAAAATTTTCTTTTCATTAAATCCCTATTTATTTCATACAAATTCAATTGTAATTACACTTACAAATCACTTCCACTTCATTTTAAGTATTAGTGAAACTTTGCACAGCATATTCCATTTCCCATATCCAATCCCCAATCAGTTGAACACCGAAGCCCCCATCTGCTCCACATTCAAGTTCAAAAAGTGTTACGCCCTATGACTAGCGAACACTGCAATCAACTGGGGGTATGCGGCATTAAGAAATTATCATGCCAAAAAGTTGGTCAGGCCCAGGCAATGCCAAAAAGGTAATTAGAGGCCATGGACAACTTTAGGGTCGAAAATATGAAATACTTTTTTGTGTGCAGTCTGTGCAAGGCTCTGCAAATATGTATATAAGTAAAAACTGTATGCATTAAGGTGTAGGCACGCCTTTCAACCATTTTTCCACTTGACTGAGAGCTGTGCGTGCAACAATTGTGGCTGCAACTTTGGTCACACGCAATGCAGCCACTCTAACTCCGGAAAAAAATCCAGTTCAAGGCAACTTTATACATACGCTTTCTAGTTTATATACCCTTACCAAGAGTATAGTACTTTTTCTAATAAAATCATTGTCGAATGATTTCAAATACTATTATACTTATAATAAATAAAACAATAATATAAAATAATTATAGAGTTATGATAATAACTTAAAATCATCAAAAATTCAATGAATATTTTAAAATATAATGGAATGTAATATTAAATACTGGCCCCCAATTCGAAGGGTGTTCAGAGCTCGACCAATTCGAGATATACCAATCTTTTGTTGTTCTATTTTGTTTTTACCCTTAATTATAAAACACTCAACGGCTGTGAAGTGTTCCGGCTATTGTTGTGGCTATTATTTTGAGCACTGAGATGTTGGCGTTGACGGCATGAAGTTCAAGCTATTGAAACTTTTACCACAAGACATTGCTTTATTGCCAAACCATTTGAGTTAATGCGTCACGTGTCAGAAGCCAAACGGACCTAAAAAAGGCAAGGTAATACAAATGTTTCGAGTCGTACTACTTACATACTTGGCTGCAAATCTAAGCCAGACAGGCCCCATTATGCAGCAAATGCGTGTTAATGGCCAAGTTAAAACTTTCCTAGCTAATTATCGACAGTTTGCCTGATGGCACAAGCGACCTCACTTCCTGGAATGTGTTTTGGGTGTTTAGAATTTGGCATAGTTCACCGCTTTTTCTGTGTCTGCAGTGTTTGCTCCGGTAACAATTTGTGAATAGGATACTCCAAAAAGTTAAACGTCGATTTACCAGAGTTTAAGAAAATTAAAACGAACATATGCGCATACTCACACACCTACACGAAAATTTATACGGAAAAGTTAAAGGTAATTAAGCCATTAAGCATACGTCATGCAGTAAATGCGGCTGAAAATAGGTTACGCTAGATTTTCTATCCGTAAGGTGTCGTATGCTTAATAACATTTGTTTGCATTCCTGCATTCCTGAGGGTTACTATATTACAGTTACGCCGAACTTTAAAATGAATAAAGATCAGAATAGTCCTTGAAATGTATATATGTTTCATTAGAAAAATCTAATTAAAATGAAATGTTCAAATGGTTTTTGAATATATTTAAAAGTACTTAAAAGTCTATTCAAGTGCTTACACAATACACACATTTTTATTTTAATTATAAATTTCTACTTAACTAAAGAATGGCTTTTAAAATGTTAGCAATTTTACTAATTAGTTGCATAAACAATGTAACAATTAAATTTTTTAATACTAACAAAGCTATCTATTAGTACCTTGATTGTTTTAAATTTCGCTTCATTTGCATCTATTTATATTCAATTATTATACGCTTAGAGTTAGCAAACAAATAATTATGATACTTCTTTGTGCATTTAATATTTTCATTACAAAAATTCCATTAATTGTAGATGATGATAACATTTATAGAAAATTTATAGATATTTTCATAAAAAATTTAATTAAATTCCTTAGAAATAGCTGTGGCTGTGGTTGGACTGACTTCATTACCTTGATTACCTTTTTTTTGGCGCAGATATCACAGCAATGTCAATCGCGTCTGCTTCTCAGTCCATTTGTAAATGCTCATCATGCGATTTCTATTTCGATATCTTGTATACCCAGTCGATAACCCCATACCTCAGCCCAACTAAAGGGACCACTAAATTTTTATGCAAGCCACTGAAAGTGCTGAGCAAATAGCCTGGCAGCAATTTTAATTGAAAAATATTTACCCCACACTGTAAAAGTTTTGTTGGCTCGCGCGTGTTTGACAATTTGACGCTTCTCCTATCGTGACGTTTTGCTACACTGTGCACAATTTTGTGAATGTGTTCGCGATTGCGAGTGTGAGTGTCTTTTTGCCAAAAGGGAACTCTATTTAATTACTGCCCAAGCCGCCTACTTTTGTCGCTGTGTAAACTTCAATTAATATGCGAATGAAATCCGCTTAGACAAAGAGCAAGAGCAGTAGAAACAGCGGCAATCAGGGCACAAGCGACGCAAAAGAGCCAAAAACTGCCAATCAAGCGAGCACGACCCCCCGCCAATGCACGCCCACGCCCACGCCTACGCCCATGCTCATGCCCATAGCCATGCTTCAGTTTCAGAGGACCTTGGTGATTTGCGACATTTTGTTATTTTCGCTGATGCCAATGTTATAGATGCTATTGCTGTTGTTGCTGTTGCTGTTGCTGTTGCTGTTGCTGTTGCTGTTGTTGGTGATGCAAAGCCGACACTCGATTGAATGAGAGCGAACATTCAAGTACACTAATTAAGATCAAACGTTTTGCTGGGCAAAATGAGATTCTATAGCCATTGTTGTGTGTATATACATACGTATATATACTATATGTATATATCTTTATACATATATATTCATATTAAAATCACATAATGAAGTGTCAGCAAAACTGGCGACCTACCCCCAAACCATGCTCTAATCAAAGATTAACGTCAAAACTTAAGATGCGAGTGTTCAATCACAAAAACCCTCAACTTTACAATTGAATGAGCTCCCCTGGCTACCCGAACCAAAATTCCAATCTCATTTTACCCTGCAGGTTCTTCATT
This sequence comes from Sphaerogastrella javana, assembly GCA_037040025.1. NCBI lineage: Eukaryota > Metazoa > Arthropoda > Insecta > Diptera > Drosophilidae > Sphaerogastrella > Sphaerogastrella javana. The sequence goes on along the minus strand of JBANCZ010000047.1, from coordinate 34,909 downwards.
GTTATTTGTGCTTCCAAATTACTTGGCACCAGAGGGGGCTCTATGTCCTCAAAAGGTAAAAAGCGTTTTAAAGTGTCCGCCGGTTGCCCTGACAGCTCGCGGTAATTAATGAAATGTAGGCATTCTACTTTTTTCTCTACAGTATCACTATGAACTAATTAAAGCCTCTTAATAAACTTAATGGAATCTCTCACATCCGATGTCAAATAATGTAATGTCAGCTTCAATGATTTGTAATGCAATAACTATACAAATATATGCATTCTGTAGCAATGAGTATTTACGTCTCTAATTATATCAAATGTATTTTCAAATAATTCTCGCATTTTCAGTAATTAGATTTCATGATAATTATATTGAAAATTGATGGAAATTTAATATCACAATGAATCGGTAGACGTGATGTTTATGTTATTATTTTAATGAATGTGTTTCCATTTAGAAGTTTCCTTTTTAAAAGCTAATTTGTATCAAATATTTTAATATTTTTTTAAAGAAAAGTTTCATTATATCGATTTTTGGGAAAAAAAAACTTATTTAAAAAGGAACTTAAAATTGTAACATGATTTTAAAGAGTTGTTCTGATTTGAATAATTGTAAATTATTGAAAAAAATCTTTTTATCATATTAATGAATGCCAATGAATTCCCAAACTAATCTTAGGTATTCTGCGTTATTTTGGAAAATCATCTTACGGCGAATCATCGCGTTGAGGTCGTTAATTCTTAGTTTTAATTAAACTTTTAAAAACCAATTAAATGAAAGACAAGATTTAATAACCAATGCTACCCCATTGATTCCAGCGTCCGCTGAATAAAAAAGCAAAAAAAAACATTGAGTTGTATTTCATAAATTTTGCAGAAAATATGAAGCAGTGTTGGACAAGCCAAAAACAAACACACACATTCGCAGTAAAATGGCAAACGAGGCGACACGGATGCTCTGTGTGGGTGTGCATATGTATGGAGAGGAAGAAAAACAAAGTAAGATAGAGAGAGAGAGAGAGAGAAAGAAAAATAGAGATGAAGAGAGAGAGAGAGTAAGGAAGAGACAGTGAAAGACAAGGCAACAGCGTTTTACAGTGAAATGTATGAGGAATGAAATTGTTGCGGCGACGGTAGCACAAACAACGACACCGCGTTTACACAGATACACTCACGGACACACACATACGCACTGGGGGACATCAATGTCAGGGCAAACAACATGGTGAGTGTGAGAATGTGAATGGGTTTCGGGGAGTGGGTATGGGGAATAGGGTAACTGGAACCTGGCTAAATGGGAAATGGGAAATGGGAAATAAGGTTTCGTGTCAGAAGTCGCCGTTCGCTGAGCTGGTACCAGAGTTTTGAGTTTTCGTTTCGGCGTTTCCTGGCAGTCACTCGACTGATTTAAAATGTTACCGTTATTTATACACGTAGCAGAGGCTATATAAACAGCAGGAGCAGCAGCAACACCAGCAACATCACCAGCAACATCACCAGCAGCAGCAGCAGCAGCAGGAGCAGCCCTATGCGTTTCCCATTTGCTCGCTCGCTCTGTCGCTCACAACGTCGTCTGTGTTTCGCTTTCTGTACAATTTTTGCACATTTTTCATCGTTTACTGTGGACGGCGATGCTGCAGCTCGACAGCCTTGTGCAAGTGACTGACTGCGACTTGGCAGCAACAGCAACAACAACAGCTAAAACAACAACAACAACCTTAGTGAAACTCTTGCAACAACCATACAACAGCTGCGCCTTCTGGGCCCGCTCACTGCATCGCCCGCCGTGCGCTGTCAAAAGAGATTTTTTCAAATTAACTTTTCATATATTTATATATGTTTAAATTTCAGCTCAACCTTTTTTGTCAGTTCGTTTTTTTTCGTTTCCATTTTACATCAACACATCATATCGGACATATTACACTCACATTTACATCCCCCAACATATGTGAGTGTGTATTTGTATACAAGCACATCTAACATATGTACTTCGCTATGTGGCATATGTATAGTGTTTGGCTTCCGCCAACGAGTTCTTCAATTTGTTATTTTCTCAGCCTTCTGGCGCCTGTATGAATGTGTCATAAACGTTTGAGCTGCCACTGAATAAAAGTATTTTCATGAAAATAAAAACATAAATGAAGATAAACAAGTTTCAAATAGCAGCTGATAAAAAAATGCACAACTCTCTGATACTCCCTATAAAAACCTTTTTGTGTATTAAAAGTATTCTCCATTCGTGTCTTAACGTATAAGACTAATAAAAGAAAATTATAAATTAAAAAAAAAAAAAAAATTTAAAGATTATTTTGACATCTAAATAACATTAAAATTAATCGTACGAAAAAAAATGAATAGATATGACTATAGTATATTATATTGTACATAGTGGCGATATATAAGTAAATATGTATCTCAAGAAACAGAAAACAGTTTTAACGTAACATTTCCATATTAAGTAATTTTTTTTAAATATGTTGTGTTATTCCAGCTCAAAGGCTGAAGCTAAATAAAATAATATTTATTCATTTGTTTAGTGAAATGTGTAGCTAGTGGGTGTATTTTAATTTTAGTTCGTTACAACAAACGATCTTTAAAGGTCAAAAATAAAAACGTCCCATTTAGAGCTTAACTCCCTTGCTGTTGCTTTATAAAAGTATTTACTCTTGCTCTTCAATTCACATGCGATTTCTACCCTACTGTTTCCTAATACTCTGTAAAAACGTGTATGAAATACACTAAAAAATATAAGAAGGACGAAATGTGAACCCAAAAAGCAGTTTTGCATATGATTTGGCAACAACCTCTTGCAGTGTGAAAAATTTCAACGGAGTTTGTGTAAAAATAACTGAACTAAAGCTGACATTTGTGCGTTACAAAAAGTCAACAATGTGTGCAGTAAGTCTCTGTTATTTACTTTTTTTTTATTTTTTTTTTTTTATTCTTCGTTATGTTGCTGTCTCTCATGCATTTTTGAAGCGCTTAACAAAATTTCTACCATAAATATTTGATAATGCGCTTGGCATGTAGCAAAAGTTTTTAGACCTTAGATTGCTTGGGATGTTCATACAAAAGTTGTTAACTTATAGCAAATTATACAAATTTATAAACTGCGAAAAGCTGCTTTAATTATCTTGGACTGGATGGCAAAACTGTCAGATGTAAATTCAATGGAAACTGTAAAACCTGATAAAATATTCACTAGAAATTCGCACACTTGGATCTCAAAATCTAAAACGATATTTATGTATACTCTGTTCAAACTACAAACGAATTTCAATAGGTTAACATATTTTAAACAACACGTTAGATCACATTAACACTGCTCAGTATAAATTCGACACTTATTTTATCTAGAATAAATGTTTTGATAGATCAATATATAGAAAAATGTGCTCTTTGTAAGTATGTACATTTTTATCAGCGATAATATTTATAAAGTCCAATTCCACAACAGATACCGCCAATGCAGGAGCCCTATTCAACGTATTTTGCACCTAAATCTACCAAGAAATCCAAATTTTTTAGCCTATGCTTCAATAATACGAACTCGAAATTTTTCCAAATCATCTTCCAGTAATGACGATAGTTCACAGAATAAAGACCCACGTCCGTTCGTACCATTCGGTGGCGTTGGCAATGACAGTAATCACAAAATTGGAGATAAAAAGATAAAAGAGGATAATAAAAAAAACGCTTATGAGAAGACTGATAAAAGTATTGGTAAAAAAATGGATAAAATGGTTGATAATCCGTTTGCTAAACTTTTTGATAACGCAGATAAGGATGGTTCAAAAAAATCGCCACAACCCAAAATGGATGGTTCGAAAAGATCTCCACAACTCACATCGGATGGTTCGAAAGGATCGCCAGAATCACCAAAAGATGGTTCGAAAGGATCGGCAGAATCACCAAAAGATGGTTCGAAAGGATCGCCACAATCACCAAAAGATGGTTCGAAAGGGCCTCTGCCTCCCAGAATTGAAATGAGACTTCTTCCTCCCACTTATGATAAGTCAGGATACGAAGAGAGAAATTTAAAACTTGGTCGCCATTTGTCGCCTCATTTGACTATCTATAAGATACAATTGACATCGGCCTTGTCTATACTAACACGTATGACTGGATGTTTGTTAGCTGTTGTTGTCTGGACCATTGGATTAACTAGTTTATTTGGCGATATTAAAATTGAGCAGTTAGCTGTTGCTATAGAAGATTGCAAATGCCGCATAGATGCATTTAAATTTTTAAAATTGTGTTTAGTTTTACCATTTTCGTATCATGTTGTCGGTGGAGCGCGACATCTAATTTGGTATTTAAATGTGTTTTTAAGCATACCTGCTATTTATAATACAGGTTACGTGGCAATTGTTTTAACGCTATTACTAGCAACCGCGCTGGCAGTCATAGGAGGAGGTGATGAAAAAAAAACCAAAGAAGAAGCACATAAGGTAGTTAAGAGTTCCAAATCGAAGACGAAGAATTGAAAAACGAGTATTATGTAGACTCATATCATCTAGGTAAAAATGATAGGTTTTGTGATTTGAAAGGAATGCTGTTAATATCTGTAACTTGATGTATAAAATTTGAAATCACTAATCATTGTTATATAATGAAATTTTTTGTAGATATGAACAACTTTTATTTACGTTTATGAACGACAATTCTGAAATACGCTTTCAAACCAAATCATGGACAAATATAAAAACTCCCAGTATTTTGCTAACAATTTCTAGTAATAATTTGTAGCTCAAATTTAAAGCTTATAAAACTTTCAACTTTATTGGCTTAAATTGTGCTACATAGTGGAAAATTAGTTTTTGCTTCTAACAAGCTAGACTGGCTTCAACAGATTCTACATATTCCGTTAAATTTCACATGAATGTTGCTCTATCCGTTGGACCCTTCGATTGCCCCATAATGGAATTACCTGGACTTGCACGTCTATCGCAAGTTTGTCCTTTTGCATATGTCATAAATTTATGCGACGATTGGCTGAGTTTATTTGATTTGATAGCCCTGTCCTGCAAGGACAGAAACACAGACAATCGTTGAAACGTTGAAATCTGTCCGGGTATTTCATATTCCGTATCCTTGTTGTGGCTTCATTATTAGATTTCCACTTATGATTTCTTTCGCCTCAAAGCGGCTAATTTAAATAAGTAGCAGTCGCTAAAAGCATTTCTCTCTCTATCTCTCTCTAAGGAAGCTCTTCAATAAATACAGATACAATTTCTTGTGGCGAAATTTGATTTGCGGCTGTGTCTTTGCGTTCTTTTGCTTAAATAAATATGTATTTATTCGCACAGAGTGTACATTCATACAAACATAGATGCTGCAGTCCTTTGCTTCGAATCATTTTGGATTCAATAAAAATTCATTTTACTGGAGCTTGCTGTGGATTCTATTTAAACAACTCTCACTTGCCATGACGAGATTTTATTGAAATATGTTAAGCATTTTCAGTGCGTGCAAAATAAATTACAATTTCTTTACTGAAACATTTCTTGATAATTTCTTATGGTTAATTTTCAGTCAGAAATCTTTACGCTCAATTAAAGAGCTACATCGTTCGTTTTAACACCACAAAGTACATCAAAAACATCAATCAGTCAGGCTGTAGACATTAAAAAAATTGTGAAACTGTTTCGAAATAGATTTCTAATTTGTTTGAGCCACTCAAATTAATATGTGCTCAAAAAACATTTAAGTAAACTAAAGCAAATCTTAAACATTACTGAACTCACGAATATGTAACGTTACATTTCGACCTTGACGCTGTGTGTGGAATTTTTAGCTACAAAGGCTAAAAATGCATTATAGCTACAATCAAACAATTTAACATACCCCAAACAAAATTGTCTAAGACTTTCCGACGGGAAATAAATTTGATTTTAAAAGCAATGTATTCGGTACGTTTTGCTTTATTTGTCATAGTAAATATTTACTATTATCTCCGAACGTATAACATTTTAATAAACGCAACTATTTTTGCTTGTTCGTGGATTGAAAATTAAATTTTTAAATGAAATAAAATTTTATAATTATAATTATTAAAACTGGCATACAATATACTCAACAGTATCGCCAGTTCTGTAACAGTTTTTATAGAAATGCTGAAAGACGATATTGTGAGAACTTCAGACATACACAAATACAAGGTACTCACACACCTGCTCCATACATACGTCTGTTACCTTGCTTCTTTTTTCTGCTCGCTCTTCGCTCTCATTCACTTACAACACTGTGAAGCAGAGTCAAACGATTGCTTTTTCCTTTCAAGGAACTCAATATGCGTGTCTGTGTTTAATTAAGATTGAGCTCATGTGTGCGTGTGGGTCTGTGTGAGTGAGTCAGTATGAATGTTTGTGAATGGCACAAGTATGTTCACATTGAAATCGCTGTCTGAATGCGTATGTGTATGTGTGTGTGTGTGTGAGTATATTTGTGCGCGTTCGTCTACTAGTATGTGCGATGGAGTACGGGTATGAATAAATGTATGAGCGCATGCATTTAATTTAATTTTCATTTCAATTGATTCGATGACTACGTTTCATTTCACGTCTCGATGCGATTTCAATTACAATACTCACACACAAGCACAACACAGTGTGTGATTGAAGATTGAGAGAAAGAGAGAGAGAGAGAGAGCGGAAGGATGAAAGAGACGTAAGAGATCCAAGGACAAATAAGCACCTAGCTGAAGATGAAGCTTGTTTGTCAGTCGCCCAAAGTTGAATCTCTACCTCAACTTGATTCACAGGATTTGCATATTTGTTTACACAATTCGCCGACTCAGTGAGAGACAATTGAAAAAGTCAGCCAGCAGACAGATCTTATCATAAAGTACAAAAATCGGTAAAGATAATTTAAATTTGTTGCAAACCGATAGCTGCAATTGATACGACGAAAGGGTTTTGCGTTGCTCGAAAATAGTCTGAGTATTCAACAGTATGAAATTACTCATTAAATATCTATAATATTAAATTAAAATCTGTACATAAAAAGCATTCTTCCCATAATTCATCTCTGGGCATGTCTGTATTTTTATTACATTTCTGTAAAATAACAAAACTTAAAAACTATTTATTTGTAAGTCTGTTAATTCAATAATCAGCTATAGCTTTGAACACCTTTACGTTTTTTCATATTTGCATTTTATCTTCTACACAGAGCATTTGCAATTTACCCTGTACATCACGAATGAAACTTTCCACCAGGTTTTTGCCTTTCTGGGACTTCTGCTCAGGGAAAGGCTTAAAGTTTATCCACAACTTTACTGTGCCAAGTCCGGACACAGCTCGAACGTGGCAAGCCACAAAAACGCATGGAGTAAGCCAACAGTACAATTAAAACCACCCACCATCTACCACACACCCTTCACCCTCCTTTGACCTATTATCCACCACCCACTTTTTTAGCTATGTATATATACAGTGACCCACACTTTCGCTGAGAGTGCATTTACACTTGCATAGTTATAGGCTGGCATTTGGCTTTTGTCGCCATTGTTACGCATTTTTTGTGCTTTAGTTTGGCATCGTGATTTGGCTGCCACCATCTAGGCTTAGTCTGTAACTATTGTAGCCAGTTTTTTGTTGCAGTTTTAGGCAAGGACACGGTTAGCTCTTAGCTCCTGCTATAGCCTAGTCTTTTTTTTTTTTTTTGTGTAACAAATGCAACGGAAACCCTATTTCCTTTGTAGGATATGAGAAGGAAAACGCTTGTTAGCGCAATGTGAGACGCACACACGAGTGAGTATATGTGAATGTGAATAAGCGAAAGTGTATCTGTGTGTATTCGTGTGTTGGTATTACAGTTTGGAGAGTACCATTTGCATGGTAATATTTGTACAACCTTGAACTTGCCTGTAGCTAACAAAGCCCCAGAGAGCAGGGCACCGAGAAACTAAAGACACAGACAAAAATAGAGTGACACTGTGGGTTGGGCTGGGAGTAGAGCATGTTCAGAGAAGTTGTAGGCTAGATGATATCTAGTCGTTGTCACGTTAAGCCAACATTGGCTAATTTCGTTTTCAGCTGCAGCTGCCACAAATGAGCACAGGGCCAACACAGTTTGCAGATAGCAGTTGTTATTGTTGTCAAGCCATGTTTGTAGTTGTTGCTGATGTTGTGTAGAAATGACAATTACAATCTTTGTCAAGGATAGCGTAATACCACAAACTTTTAAATTGCGCATACGACAGGTGGCTACAAGTTTAGCTAAAAGTTAGCAGCCAATTAGTGCAATACCTGCCCCAAAAACAAAAATTCATATAAATTATAATTTTAAAATTAAAACAAGTCAAACAGTGTTTGTAGCAATCATAACATTTGCTATTGGCAGGCAGTTTAAGAAGTTCATCAGAAATTATTAATATACGTATGATTGTATACATTTTGCGGCAGTGTAGCTGCCGGTCAATGCCTTGTCTCAGTTGTCAATTGTAAAAATTGAATTCAAGCGCTAGCGTGTTCTGTTTGGCTTTTGAAAGATTTATGGGAAGCCTAGAGAGAGAGACCGAGGCACGGCCATCCTGACCGACTGCCAACCAAGCAATACGGGACCCGAGCACATGCCAATAGCCTCCAATCGATAAGCACAATGCCCGCTTGGCCAGTTCCTTTTTTTTTTTTTTGTTGTTGTTGTTACTGGTGTGTGTCAGTGACAGTTACCGATACACATAACGATCCATATATAGCCAGTGTATACTGTACACACACAAACGACAGCGGCGACAAAACTTTTTAATCAAATTTTTTTTAAACGCAATTTCTTTTGCATACTTTTTGACTCCGTCTCTCGCTCGCACACACGTCGACTGTTGCATATGCATGCTCAATTGTGTTTGTATTGGCAAAGGACATGCTTTGTGATTTATACACGTATCGCACACAGCCATACTCATACATAGAGATACAAACAGCGATACACCCTCAGACTTCGAGTGGGTGCGTCTCTCTCTCTCTCTCTCTCTCTCTTTCTGAGCAAACAACAGCTTTTTTTGATTTATGAGCGCTTTGGGTGTCGCCTGCAACAAAAAAAAAATCGAAGCAACAAAGAATCAACAACAACAACAACAAAAGCAACAATGAACAAAAAGAAACGACAGCAAAATATATTGAACTCAGAACTTTCGAGGCAAGTTCAGTTTCAGACGTGCGAGTCAATAGCAAAAATTAAAATACTAAATACATAGAAATAAGAAGGCAAAGTCAAACCAATATTGTATAAAATATATTTATTTATATATATTTATATTTTAATAATTGAAACACATTGAATATATTCTAGAGAATAATTTTTAAAGTGATGTGAATTTAACGACTTTTTTGAATATTTTGTAGATTTATTTGTGAGTATAGACTTTGGAATTTAATAGATTCAACATATATTACTTAGTTTGTTTAATCGGAATTTATATGTGTTTTAAGTTGTTAATCCAAAATGATTACAATATTATACTAATATTTTGAAACATTTTGGCGTTATTGATAAGCGATTTTCACATATACTTTTTTTTACAATATGAATTTCATAAATTTGAATTAAACAAAAACCCACAATTTCTGTGGTTTTTTTTGTGGAAGGAGCAAAACACGTTTGCTTTCGAATCCTGACAGAAAGAGCATTGGATGACGGGACTATGGTCAATGGACACATGAAATTTTGATTGATGGGTCCCTGAACATTGAGTGCACTATGACTCTATCGCGCTATCGATTGTCACTGTTATAAAACGCTAAAAAAATACCAGAATAAAACGAAATAGAGCTAGATATGGGTGGGAGGAAGAGGTAGGGCTTGTACAAATCAAGACATGCCACATAGATATACACACACACATGACATTGTGTCTGTGTGTGCGAGTCTGTGTGTATCGGCTTCAGAACTTGTCAAAACTTGTTGGGTGCATCCTAGAGCTACAAAACCATCGATATTGTAGCCACTCGATATTTACTATAGTAGTGGTCAAAACCATCAATACTATCGATAGTATCGACGCTCAATTAGGAATGTATAGTTACAAAGTTTAGAAAATTTCTTTTTAGAGTAAGGACCATTTAATTAAGTACCAACCGACTTCCATCGATCTGCCAGGGTCAAAATACTACATATGGCATATGTGAGAGGCTTCCTTTAAAAACTAATTGAAGAACTAAAATACATTTATCAATATTTCAAGAAGATGTATTAAAATAAATAATATGGAAGAACTATTTTTTAAAATTCAATCTAAACATAAATGAAAATCAAAATTACTGTTAAGATTCAAATGAAATTAAAACATTCTCTAATAAAACATTTCCAAAATAAAATTGTTTTAAAAATCATTCCGCATAATTGACACTTCCCAGTTTTTCCGTCTTTGCCTTTTTAAAACAACTCCATATTTGTGATATTCCAGTTTCCTGTCATTTTTTTTTTTTTTATTTTTTTTTTTTTGACAGTATTGGTTTCTTCCTCTAAATCACTATCTGTTCGATATTCTGTACCTACTGCTCACATACAAAACAATGATATACATGTCTATATACCGTTTGTCAAGTAATTCTTATCCGCTCCTGAATCGGAGAAAGTGCGCCAATAATTTTGTATAACCATCCAAATCTGCACAACACTGCCTATGTCCCTGGCATTTTAGGGGGGGAAGAAGTAGTTAGACGCGCTCTGGTCAAAATCGCTTCCAGAAATTTTTATAAGAATTACAAGAATTAAACTAGACATGTGTATCAATTTCCATGTGTTTTTCTGAATTAAGAAATTAATCCATCAACAATTACAAATCTTTAGCAATTAAGCTCGCATCGCCAAGCAAAAATGATGCTAAATTTATTTCTATACTATCGATAGTGAAGAACCATCGATATATCGCAAGTAAAAAGCATCGATACTATCGATAGTGCCACCGATATTATTGCAGCTCTAGTTTTTTGTTTTGCTATATTTTTTGTTAAAGAATCTAAAGTGGAATCAAAAATATTTCCAAGGCATATTGCTCTTCGCATTGCGTTGTATGGCAGCCCAACACTTGCCGCACTTGCCACATTTGCCCCACTAGCCACACTTGCCACCCCTGCGGCACTTGCACCAGCCGAGTAGATTTTTGCATATTCCTGATAGCTCTGGCATTAGTCTCCAGTGAGCTGGCACGTAAAAGCACAGTTATAGACTGATTGTCGGCGCACTACTACACCCTCACACATAGGCGTACACAGATACAGAATATACGATCCATACATATGTGCGATAGTATTTGTGTGTCTGGCGCTTGGTATTAGTATTTCAAAGTTTTGCCCAATAAGATTTATATGACTGACAGTTTGGGGGATTCAAAACAACAAGCAATAAGTTTTGATTTTTTTATTCAGTTCTTTTATGCCATCGCTGCATTTGCGATTGAGCATTATTCTGGCGGAATAAGTTAGCTATTCTTTTGGAAAATTGATGTACAAAATAGAGTGCAAAATGTTTCAGTTATTCAAGTTGACTTTCAACTTTAATAAACTTCTTCTGAACTGAATAGGATTAGACTATGACTTGAAACTTATCCATCAGAATAATTAGTTGATTTAATGAAAATAATATATGCACTTATGAAGCTGAGCCACTTTCTGTTCTATATATTCAATAAAGATGTAATATATAAATAAGGAAACCTTTAGATGCACTTAAAATGAGAGAGTGTATATGCATTTGTTCATTGCGTATATTCTTTAATAAAAAGATTTAATTATTTATTGTTTTCGCAAACTTAAAAGTGAAGATTTTAATCCGAACTCTCTTTTCACCCACTTAACTGGGTATAATACCACTCAGAATCAAAGCAAGTGCTAGCCTAGAGAGACGGCTGGCTCTGGCGCTATTGAAGCTACTCGAGCGGTAGCTTTGAGTGTGAATGGTGCAAAATCTCACAGTGTTTACAGATATAACATATAGATATTGGTATGGCTGTAGCTTTATACCTATAGCAATATATGTATAGGTCTAAAAATAATTGCCTGCACTTTAAGTGCGCCATTAGTACTAAATTACAGACAACCAACGATGCCAGTCAGCCGGCAGCCAGAAGCCAGCAGCTACAACAGTAGCTAACGGCGCGGTCTAATTACGCGCTAAAGCTGCAAAATGTATAACTGGGGAATGCCGTGGGGGGCGGTGGGTGGAATTAAACCTTACCTGCCTGCACACTCACCCACTCGGATGCAGCACCACCACCAACAGCAACAGCAACAGCAACGGCAACGGCAGTGGCTGGGTAAAAGTAAAGTGCGCTAATGGCAATTAGAAGTTTACCGAGTGCAGTCAAAAATTGTAACGGCTGCCTCTCGCATAGCTGCATTATTGAACATTCTGCTAATTGCCGTATAATTATTGCAGTTAAAAAATTTAGCTCGAATGGTTTGGGATGCAAACCATAGACAAAGGTCTTTCTATATGTACCAGGCGGTACCCAGGTGGGCTGCGAGACATCTCCCCCAGATAGTAAGCCTTGACCGACACTAGACACAGTTTGAATATCAAACACGCATATTAAAGCACCGACATACAGCATATGTAACATATTCAGACATGCCACAAACATTTACCTTAAGATACCTTAAGGAACGCTTGGTTACGTAAGAGACGTACACTCAGAAAAAGAGCCTTGTTGTACAGAATGATTACATATGTAAACAGCACAAAATATATATTCAATGTGAATGTTTTGTTTTAACTTGCCTTAAGTAAGGTTTTAGATTTTGATGATACTAAATTCAATTAAACATTATCAAATAAAATCATTTTGACCGGTGTAAAAACATAATAGACAAACAGAGATGGCACATAGATATCCAGACATTTGTCTAAGTTGGCAATATGCAGTACTTCTTAATACTGCACCTGATGTGTGGCTTTAACTAATCTAAATATTATGGCAAAATCTCATAATTAAGATAAGCAATGAAGTTGAGTGGTTTTAATGAAAGTCAAACAATTTCAAAAGGGTAGACAAATATGACCACTACCTAAAATTAACGAACGGTCAATGTATGTCTAAACTAATCTGCACACATTTCTATTTCTCACATTCACTCTCTAGCTCTCTCTCTCTCTCTCTCATTTATTCTCTATCTGACTTGGGGCTAACCAAACTATTTTAATATTTAATTAATACTTAAGTTATGTAGCAGGGATTTTCCAATCAACATAATAATTTTGATAATATTCTTTGTGGCAGTTGTCCAAATAAAAATGTACTTTAAAGTGTTAGCACATATAGTATTATTAAAATGATGTTACAAAATGTAACGTAAAATGTATAAAATTTTTTCCAAACCACCTTAAGGTTATAAACCTGTTTGATCTAATTAATTGAGGTGGGTCTATATTTTTTCAGAATTTTATGCGTAACGTGGCCATGTAAGCGTCCATTAATATAGTGCCGATGCGATAATTGAGTGACTGTGACACGGCCTACACCTTCTTCGACCCTTACAACCTAGGAGTGCTTGAAAATATGTGTCACGCCAAAAGTATGCAACGTCGACGTTGAGTTGCTTATAATTACACCTTAATTGAACGTTGCCATCGCTGGCCTCAGTCTACCTCTTTTGCAACCTACCCCTACCCTACAGCCTACACCTTAGACCCAGCTCTACCCACGACCGTCGTCTTTTTGGCCTGCGTCTCACGTAAGCAAGTTAATGATGCAATCGTTTACAAGTCTTTGACACGATATTCGCACGGTTCAGGCCGACAATTGCGCTGCGCTGCGGCGAACTTAATTTGCAATCAGCTAAAGTTTTGGGTTCATTTTTCAGAAGTTATAGTAGCAAGCAGATTATCTGAATGTGCATAAGTTCATTAAAACATTTATCATGGCATTACGGGTGCTAGTAATTCACAGATGCACACAAATTTTATTTAACGAAATGTACACACATATAGTATATACTTTATTATAGTCGAAGAGATGTAAATGGAAAACCGTGAACAGTTAAAGCTGTTGGCGGACTGTTACTGTTTCAACTGTTTAGCATAACGATGGAGGGCTCATTATGGGACCTGTGCAACTTTATTTGAACTGTGTATATGGCCAAAAACTAAAGCTACGAATGCCAGCTATAGTTGGCGCCAGTTACCAGTCACCAGTCGCCAGGCACGTAAAATATGCGCAGTTGTACACGGTTGAGTGTATGCCAGAGATCACTTGACTATAAACGAGATTAAAAATTCAATTACGTTGGAGTTGCAAGCTGAAGCTGAAGCTGATGCTGATGTTGAAGCAGAAACAGAATCTACAGCGAATGTACGTATAACCAGAAGTTGGCCCTTACAGAAAAAAAGGAACACACGCCAGGCATTCCAGGACCCAGGCGAGCTGCCCTCAAGTCAAAGCACCGGCATACGAGGCAGCTGGGCAGCAGCAGCTAAAGTTGTAGAAGTGGTCAGTGGTGTCGACGTTGTCGCAGCCAACGGAAGTTGACAACAATTTATGTGCCTGAAACGGATACAATTTACAAGCCAGGCGCGGCGCACGTGTACCTAAACTGCAGCCAGAATGAATAGTAGTAGAAGAAGTAGCAGCAGTGGTTGTTGGGTTGTGTCACCTGTGCAGGTGTGGCCAGTGCCAAACTTCAAACGGAATTTCGTGTGTGAGTTCTTAGTGCAAAAGTGGTCACTGGCACTATAGCCAGTGCCCAGTGTTCAGTGTTCAGTGTACAGTGGCCACCGCTCAGGGTTTTTCGAGGCATGCCGGTTGTTAGGGACAACGAAACTCAAAAAAAGACTGAAAGAGATATACAGTCAGCTATGTAGGTTGGAAAAAAAAGCAAACGAAACATTTGAATTTCGTTTCAAGTTGAAGTTGATAAAAAGCCAGTGATTTAGGGTGTGTCCACGTAACAACCAGAGCACTCTGGCTATCAAACCGAATTCCATACAAATATTAACGAAAGTTACAACAAAGTTGTCTGCAATTAAGATAAACTTTTGGCTTGTTACGGTATTTCAACATTTTTGTATTCTTGCAAAACAAACATGAACATTTCATACAAGTTGGATCATTTTTTTAATCAATTAACTTATTTCCAACTTAAATTGTCCTAATTTTGCACATTTGGTTGGCTACTACTTTAAAATCTGATCGTTTGCTATGTCAAATTTAATATTCATATCAAAATAACTTGCAGAATAAATTTTTAAATCAAGAAACATACATCAAGTATAACCTGATTGCAATATTACCTAATGCTTTTTTAACTTATCTGCTCGTTTTTGTTTATCTCCAAAGCACAATCGAAATAGCCGACAAGATACTTTTATGAGCAACATTAAACCTATCAAGGGAACCCCAATCAGTACAGCCGAAGTGTCAAAGCTGTGCAGTTGGAAGTAGTTCATATCCCTTGAAGCGGCACGCATGTGAGGAGCTCCATTATGCCGTATTACATACTCCGTCCACCAGATAGCACGATCTAGTCCAGTTTCAGGCTGATCTCGATAGCGTTGTGAAATAAGCGCCGCAGAATCTGTATAACTAGGGTTATTTATCAGTTCGTTAATGGTTTGCTTTAACTGTAAATAATCCAAAATCATAATATCCAATCCCAATCCGAAGCCCATACTGGTAGCTCGCTTAATATTTATAAATTGATCATAGAACAAGGGCAAACCTAAAACAGGTTTACTGAAATAAATACTCTCAATGGTACTCAAAAGTCCTCCATGCGTAATGAAGAGTTTAACATTCGGATGTGCTAAGATGTCTGGCTGGGGGAACCACTTACTGATAAGAATATTATCCGGTTTATTAGGTAGCTGATCATCTTCAAATTTCCAGAGAACGCGTTGCTTAAGCTCACCAAAAACTTTTAATAGAGTTTCCTTGGTCTCTTCAGGCAAATCTTTGCTTTTTACATTCGAACCCAATGAGAAATAAATAACACCGTGTGGAGAAGATTCAATAAATTCCTTAATCGTTTCCGGTAAGGGATTTGTTTTAGGATTAACGTGAAGACCACCAACTTCGATCATATTTGGTAAATTTGGCCGCGGATAGCTCAGAGTAAAATGTTGTCCCAGCAACATCAGTGCAAAGCTATCCTTCACTTCTGCCAGTGTTATCTTGGCATTGGGAAAGTATTTGTTATATCTTTCCTCCATTAATGGACGATATATTACATGCGCTACTAGTTTTTCAAGCCAATATTCCCCGTGATTCTCCAGTCGTTCATAGAACGTCATTTTGTGGGTGCGTGGCGAATTATTTGATGGGGTATATGACAATGGAGAGACATTACCCATATGCTCATCTATTAAATAGTCCGCTCCGAAGCTGGAGAACCCTGCAAGCGTAGCATTAAAATGCTGTGCTAAACCATACATGGCTTCCAACCGTATCATCTCTGCAAGAACCAAATCAAATGTTTCCCCAGAATTCAAAAGTTGTTGGACCGCTTCCTCTTCCATAATCCAATCTTGAATTTTCACTAAGAATAGGTTACCAGCATATTGCTGTGCCCAAAATCCTTTAACACTAATGGTGGCCATCATTTCTAGAAAAAATATATATTTTAGCCTAGATTAAGTTTAGTTATTAATTTAGAATCATCTTTTTACCGTCAAAATGCTCGTGTATTTTTGGCGCAGTTATGAATCTAATATTTTTTACTGGCGTATTCTGAAAGGTGTTTATTACGGTCAATTGATGTCCACGAGCTGCCAATTCCTTAATATACGATTCCATAAATATATACTGGGATCGTCCCGAAAACGGAAACGTTATTAAAATTTTCGCACCCTGTGACTGCTGCACGTGGGAAATTAAGCACGTCAGGGTCAATAGTAACAAGCCGCAGAATTTCATTTCGCGATCTATGTGTTGTCTATTCGATCGTATTAATTCAACTGTCCCCATATTCGGTTTATTATTGCCTTATTTATAGTAAAGTAATTATCTTGGGAAATGTATAAATTGCTGATAAGAAGCCACCTTATCAGCGGAACCCATACGATCATTTTAGTACTTGCTGATCAAGTTTCTGTCGACATTATGAAATCAATATACATTATCTTCTCTGATTCTAAAAAAAAAAAAAATTAAAAATAAAAATTGCACATAAACAAAAAATTTGTTGTTTTCTATAGTATATATATAAATTTAAATTAGTTTAAATTTGATTTTAAAATAATAATTATTTAATGGTTTCAGAGAGTACTATAGTTTTTTAAGACGTTGTCAAAGAAACTAATATATTTTAAGTTATAAACGTCTGAGTTCTACATTTAAGTCAATGGTCCCACTTGAAGTGTCTTAACCTAGCCTGTGTCCAAGTTCAAACACTTTCATTCAACATTTCATCATTCTTAAAAAATGTATTAAAATAAATGCACATAATATATTGAGTAAGTAAAGACTTGTTACTAACTAACGTGCTGAATTTAAGTACACACTCCACTACAATCAGTTATTTATTTTTACCGAACCTACCCCAAAAACGCGTTATATACTTTACCACTTATCACAAGTTTATTGCTACTACTATAAGATAATAAAAAAATCCAACAGTAGGAACGATGTACACACTGTTTGTAGCATTATCGGTACAGAATAATATTAGCAGAGTTGTTTTAGCAGCAGTATAGTATTTTCGCTGCAGTAATGTTCTTCGGTGCTGTACAGAAATATCGATACTCAATTTCTATAATTGATATCGATTATCGATATCTATATTGATATCCGTAATTGATAAATTAGGAGTGCAACGGTAATTTTAATTTTTATACCTCCATTTTGCGGGATAGTAAGGCCAGGAATCCTAAGCCTAAATCGAACTTGGTCTTTCCGCAGAACAAAGAAAAGGCAGTGCTAAATATTATTTCTACAGCTCTTATAATTTAAAAAAAACTAGATTTTTGGACAGGCAGACATACGATCATCACTCAACTGTCTCGGTATACCATTCTGATCAAGTATTTATACTTTGCTTTATAATAATACCTAATACTTTATAAGGAGTGCCACCTCTGCTTCGGCCTGCTACATAACCTGACATTACACTAAGTTAGGCAACTATCTGTTTTTTAAACATAAGGTCTAAAAACAATACCTTTCCGCCAAGCAAAAAATTTTATAGGTAATGATAATAAAACAAACTTAAGAATGAAATTTTCAGAATAGTGACTGTCAAGAAACGAGATTTTACAATAATTAAGAATGAGTTTGGATGGTAAAGAACTGAACAGCCGATGACATATTTGTAACTCAAAATAATAAAGAGTTTTTTTTATTAAGTTAAAACACTTATAATAAAACAACTGATAACAAATGGTATTGTTAGCTTATTTTTTCAAATAATCAATGCTTTTTTAACTTATCTGCTTGTTTCTGTTTATCTCCAAAGCACAATCGAAATAGCCGACAAGATAATTTTATGAGCAACATTAAACCTATCAAGGGAACCCCAATCAGTACAGCCGAAGTGTCAAAGCTGTGCAGTTGGAAGTAGTTCATATCCCTTGAAGCGGCACGCATGTGAGGAGCTCCATTATGCCGTATTACATACTCCGTCCACCAGATAGCACGATCTAGTCCAGTTTCAGGCTGATCTCGATAGCGTTGTGAAATAAGCGCCGCAGAATCTGTATAACTAGGGTTATTTATCAGTTCGTTAATGGTTTGCTTTAACTGTAAATAATCCAAAATCATAATATCCAATCCCAATCCGAAGCCCATACTGGTAGCTCGCTTAATATTTATAAATTGATCATAGAACAAGGGCAAACCTAAAACAGGTTTACTGAAATAAATACTCTCAATGGTACTCAAAAGTCCTCCATGCGTAATGAAGAGTTTAACATTCGGATGTGCTAAGATGTCTGGTTGTGGGAACCACTTACTGATGAGAACATTATCCGGTTTATTAGGTAGCTGATCATCTTCAAATTTCCAGAGAACACGTTGTTTAAGCTCACCGAAAACCTTTAAAAGAGTTTCCTTTGTTTCCTGGGGCAAATCTTTACTCTTAAAATTAGAGCCCAATGAAAAATATATGACTCCAGATGGAGCTGTTTCGATAAACTCTTTCAGTTGTTCTGGTAAGGGCTTAAATTTTGGGTTAACATGAATTCCACCGATCTCAACCATATTTGGCAGATTTGGACGGGCGTAACTCAGAGTAAAATGTTGTCCCAACAACATAAATGCGAAGCTATCCAACACTTCAGGCAGTGTTTTTTTGGCATTTGGAAAATATTTTGCATACTTTTCCAACATTGCTGGACGATGTATTAGAGTCATTACCAGCTTTTCTATCCAATATTCCCAGTGATTCTCCAGACGTTCATAGAATGTCATCTTATGCGTACGTGGCGTACTAGCAGGAGCATTATAAGACAAAGGCGAAACATTGCCCATTAGCTCATCAATTATTTGGTCAGTTCCATAACTGGAGAATCCCATAAGTGTAGCATTGAAGTGCTGCGCCATGCCAAACAATGCTTCTGTTCGAAGCATCTCAGCTATAAACAAATCAAATGTCTCTCCAGAATTTAAGAGATTTTGGACAGCTTTTTCTTCCATTATACCCTCTTGAGCTTTAAGTACTAACTTGCTCAAAAACTCCTGTTCTCCCCAACATCCTTTTAGATTTATAAAACTCATCATTTCTGAAATACATAAATAATATAAGTTAATGTTGACTTTATTTCAATTTTATAATTAAACGCTTAACATACCATCATAGAATTCGTGAATCTTTGGTGCCAATATGAATCTTACATTTTCTACGGGCTTATTCTCAAACGGACTAATTACGGTCAACTGATGTCCCCGAGCTGCTAATGCCTTAAAATATGATTCCATAAAGATATACTGAGAGCGTCCAGAAAATGGAAAAGCTATCAAAATTTTGGCACCCTGTGACTGCGGCACTTGACTGATTAATCCCGTTAGGACCAATAATAAAAATCCGTAGATTTTCATTTTGCGATCTTGATTATTTCGTTAATTTAATTTGAAAACATTTTGGTTTTATAGTGGAACTCATTCGCTATCGCATCAGTGGATCTTGAGCTTTTGCTGATAAGTAAAGCTTTTCGATTGCTTAGCAAAAATTGCCTTTTCATGCTGACATAGGAAATCTTGCTGAGCAAGTTAGTGTTAAAATTACGAAATTATCGTTTCGCTATATCGCTGTTGTAAAAAGTAATAATAAATACTTAATAAAAGCTCTATTGAATCTGTATTTTGAAATACTATTTCTTCAAGGTTTCTCTATTTAAAAATTTCATCATTTTATATAATATAACGATGTTAATTTCATATATGCAGAAAAACAGTTTTATGACTTAAATAACCCAATAAATTGTTTATCAAGTTTTTTGTTAAAATTCAAAACAAAATTTGTTACTATGAACCATACTCAAGCCAAGTCACGTTATCAAAGAAACATATTGAGAATTTGAACCTATCCCAATTTAAATATATTTGCCATATCGCTTATCACATTATTCGTTTGAATAAAGGAAAACAGCAAATGCCAGACTGTCTAGAATCTTATCAGCAAAATAAATAAACAGAAAATAGCACTTTCTTACAAAAAAAAAATTATTATCATTTTTTTGTATTTTTATTTCCTTTTAAAAGTATTAACTGAAATGAGAGATTGTCTGTATAATAAAATAGCGAGAGGTTTGAGTAATAATGTATGGTCACAAACAAATTCTTTAAAAATTCGTAAAATGTTCTACTAACAAATGTTGCGAATTTCTTGGCATAAATTCGAAAATTGGCTTTAAGTTGTCGTTGATTTAAAAGATTTTCCGCAGAAGCAAGAGCAAGTGTTAGGTAAATTCCCCAAAGTGAGTGCGTGAGAAGTGCAGGCCAAATAAGCGAAGTCAGAAACATGCTAAAAACAAAAACAAAAACCAAACTCAAAACAGGAAACAGAACGATACGGCAGTATGCCAAGTGTCTTCCCCTGACAACACACAAAAACAATGCAGTAGTGGGCGACAGTGGGTGACAGCAAGGAGAAGAAGGCGTGTGAGTGGCCAAGCAGAAAAGCTGAAACACGACCAGAGCTACGATGATGCCTAAGAAACGAAATTATTTGCTTAAACGACGGTAAAGGACTTTGTCCGGGTTTCCGTTCACCAGGACGAAGAGTAAAACAAGCTCGAAGAAAAACAGCACCAAAATAGAAGCAAAATATTAAACTTTCATTCAAAAAATTTTTAAGTGTATGTCCGGCGGGAAAAATTGTTACTGTTAATTTATAAATAAGGTCGAGTTGTTGATACGGCTGAACTGTTACTGAACAGCATCTTACGCTCAGCCTCCAATCGCTTCTCGTACCTCAGTCTGCGGGTCTGTGTTGTTCATCGTATATATGTTTTCATTTTAATTATATTTGCCTTCTTGCGCACATTTTCACTCCTTTTTCATGAATTTTGTTTGCGGCTTTCTCCTCCATCTGCTCAAACTTTTCTCTCTACTCGTTCTTGTTGTTATTGTGTACCGGACTTTTGTGGCCTTTTCTTTTGTCGCTTATTATGCCAGTTCTTGCCTTGCAACTTAATCCAATTAAGTTGCTTGATTATTTTCAACAACAAAAAAAATGTAAATATTAATACAACAAAAAATGATTCCACCTTTCTGCCTGTTTGTTCAGTCAACAATAATTTTTTTAAATTTTATTTAATTATTTATTAATCAAATAAATTGCACTAAACGCATTACTTTTTAAATACTTGACATTACTCTTTCTTAAGTCCTGTATTCATGTTAAAGAAAATTTCTTAAATAAAAATAGGTAAGAATTAATATACTTCCAACAATACCGTATCTATACCATATCTCTTCACTTATTATCGGCACAATATAAGGGACTATTGTATATTTATCTTATGTTTATTATACATATTTAAATAATTATACCATAAAAAAATGAATAGAACAAAATGTAAAAAATATATGAAGTACGGTAGCTGATATGTTGCTACCTCTAGGAACTCAAATAAAATTTATTTTAGGACAATAACAACAAAAGCAACCCAGATAAGGGTAACCATGAATATAAACCGAATGGGAGCTGCATGCATGGTGAATGCTACTAAAGCAATTTGTGCATAAGTGAAAAATCATTTTTCATTTGTTTTCATTTCCGTTTTATGATGGATTTTGATTTCAACATAGCTTGACATAACATGTGCCACAATCACTATCTCTCTCTTTCTGTCTTCTGTGTCTGACCTGCTCTTCATATTATACAACAACCTGCTTTGCACTGGTCTCGATTGTCCCAACATGCCAGTGTCCAAATCAAGTGTGTGCAATGTGTTCGACTATGGCATGACAAAATGTTAAGTGACAACTGCATGTTGCATTGTCTGTTCAGATCCAGATATGGATTCTACTCCGGACTCAGTTGCAGCTGAAGCGGCATACAGGCAAATCGTTCAGGTGAGACGAATTCTAAAAATTTCTTCTAACTCAAAAAAATAAAGAAAACAGAAAAACCAAAAAAAAAAAAAAAAAAAAAAATTAAGCTGAACAGATAACTACTACAACAATAATGGACAGACAACGCTGACAATTGACTTTTATTGCTGTTGACAGGCCAGCAAGCTGCCCAGACATTGGGAAACGGATAAGGATCAGATGGTGGAGGCAGGAATTTTGAGTTGAATTTCCAGATTCCCAGCAGCGACTTTGTCGATTCCCAGCTATTACATTTTAGTTAACATTTCAGCAAATTACGCACCATTGTCTACAGACAGAGAGTTGAAGTACGAGCTTGTTGCTCGACAGTTTGAAATTTTCGACATTTCTTTCGTTGGACATTTTTCAGTTCGTTTTCCTGTTTATTCTATTTTGATTTTTGCCTTTTATTCCAGTCTTAGCACTAGCTTGACAATTTTTGAAGTAGCAGCTGCGCAGTTTGTGACCGGATACGGACAAGCACCCATGCACTTACGCCAATAGCAATAGCATAAGCACAATTTCCGGTTGCAACGAAAATGTCTAGAGCTGGTAAAAGGTATTAAATCAGTTGGTAGTCATGTAAGCTAAAGTAACCCATATGAATCATTTGTTTTTAATGCAACGAATTATAAATACTGCAGAAAGCGTAATTATTTTGTGGCTTTAGTTAAATCAAATACAAATTGATTCAGTTTTGATGTGAATATGCAATCATATTGGATAAAAAAAATCTATGAACAAAATATAAGGAAATTTTTATAAAGTTAAAGAAGATGTAAGTATAAGTCTCAACACTCTAGCTATTACTTTGCTTAAAACAAGTATTTGCTGAAGCACAATGCTTGCTCTCCCCGTCTCTCTCTCTCTCTCTCTCTCTCTCTCTCTCTCTCTCTTTTTCCATCTCAATCTCGATATCTCTCTTCCTTTCTTTATCTATCTCTCTCTCTCTCTCTTTCTCAATTCATACCAGTTTCACCAGACTGACCACGCAGTGGCTTAGCTGAAAGGGTTGGAAAGTTCAACGGTTCGGTGTTCAGTTAGAACAGTAGAAAAATTTTCTCACATTTTAAGCTCGTTGGTTTTTGGTGTGTACACGTTATAATCCATCCGGGGAATAATTATTGTGTACATATTATGATAGTGGTATAAAAACCAAGGGTTTATTGCACGACTTGATGGACATGATGGGTTACAGCCAAATGGAGTTGCCATGAGATGGAAACGGAGTGTACAAAAAAATAGAACAGAATAGTGAGAGAAAACTGAAAAACATATTTAATATGGGCGATAAATTTGCGTAATTTTAAGTGCTACTCAGTGAAAGGTTATTTACGTTGGACAAGTAAGTACCATTCGGCTTATGGAATAGCTACTTTCTGATACTGCTGCTTTCATTAAACACAGCGCAAAACATTAGCTCCGTCCGTTCGCAACTTTAGTTGGTTTACACCTCGGCTTTAATGTCAATAGATTACAGTACAAAATAATTCTTGGGCTCTTTATGCACTCATAACTTTTGTTGGAAATTCATTAAATAGAGTCATTTTACTAACATCCTGAGGGAATTATGAAACAGGTAGTAATCTAAGAGGAACTGCAAAATTAAATCTAATTATGTGCGGCTAACAACTTCAGTAACAACCGAAAGGTGCGTTGTGGGGTCATGAGGTGGCTTGGTCAACCTGAGCTAGATTGGGCCGGCTTTGCTTTCTTTTTACCCAACTGACCCGCACAAATGCGTCTATTGACGGAAACAATGCGGATAAAAACGGCCCAGCCACTGGTAGATATGGCACAGGTGTGCCAGGTGAATACAAGAACGGGTGAGCCAGGTGCATTGGGTTGGCGCATGGGCTGGCCCTAATGCAGCGTCAACGGAGCACAGTAAGTGGAAAACAAAAGAGTGGATGGAAAAAAAAAGGAAAAATAAAAAACGTACCGTATATAACTGAAATATAAAACAAGAAACTGAACCAACGGCAGCAACAACTGCAACAACAAAACTCTGGCCAAGTTATGGCCTGTAGTCAGACGCACTGAACGTAAAAAAAACGAACACTACGAATACAAACCATATTTTTATACAAACACACACAGCTCTACACACCCAAATATACACAAACGGTTTAAAAAGGGGGCTCAGTTTCATTATGGCAATGTGGCTGGGCGACTGGCATCGGTTGTGGGTGTAGCTCAGTTACTTACAGCTGAATGGCGTTGGGTGCCTCGTGTGCCGCAATTGCGGTAAAATATGTTTGCACAAAAGGAAATCGGCAAAGCCACGTGTGCGGGAAATGCTGAATTTGTCTGCTGGGCACACTAAAAACAATGACTACGAATAGTCGGCCTGAATCCTGTGGGTGCATGATCTGCTCAATTGCATATAGGGGAGGTCTGCCAGAAGTCCGTACGGTTGCACCGAGCACAACTTTGTAGCTAGCTTTTAATCAAACTTATTTGCAGCACATTCCAAAAATTTTCAATAAATTTAAATTTAAATAATTTGTAATATATCGATATGAATCTAATAAATTAATATTAATTCAAATAAATTAAAATAATAAAATTACAACACAATTTATTGTTTTAATAAAAAATAATAATTTTAGCGTCTATATAAAAGTTTAGTATTCTTCAGATAAAAAAGAACAAATTAAATTTCATGGCAATATAAATTCCTTTAAAATAGTTTCATGAAACTAATATAGTATACATTTAATTGCAGCAGCTTTGGAAACAAACGAAACGATATTAATTCGTAGAAAACTGTAAACTTTAAATGCGTTTCGTCAAAAGTTTTTCGATTCTCAGAGATCCCCTTCTTTATTTGCTGCACTCAGAGTATTTGCTTTGGTGATTATTTCACTTTCAAAACCCTATTGTCTGTTCAAACTGAATTTAATTATCTGCGAATTGGTTGAGAAATCGTCTTTTGGAATACGTAGATAAATGTGCGGACTTTCATGGGTATTATGGCAATATGGTGGCCATTGAGCTGGGCATTCCAAAAACTATGCTATATGTCGAGCTATGGCGGTACTTCCGTTCCCCATTCTCCATTTGCCGTTCGCTCGCTGTCTCCTTTTCTGGTTGTCTCTCAGTTGTCCTTCTCATGCTTCCATAGCTTTCCTTGTCCTTGTCGTCGTGGTAGTCGTTGTAGTCGTCGTTGTCGACGTCTGGGCTGGACTTGTGGGAATATTATTGAAAAGTTTTACCGCAAGCTGTGCTGATGCTGCTGCAGCCACTACGTAGCAGCAGCAAAAACAAATGTATTGTTCGCTTAATGCTGCTGCTTTTACTAGTGCTGCAAAAACGAGGATTAACAAATTTTTTTTTGTTTTTGTGTTTTTTGTTTTAGTGGAAAGTTTCAGTTTTGTTGCAACTTTGGCCACAGACACTGACACCACAGTGCCACGCCCATAACCGGCTCAACTGGGGGCAGTACATAAATTTTCTCAGCAATTTTCAAGCATTTCCCTCATCCCATACATGCCCGCTACTGCTGCATTTACTTTTGGGTCCAATCGCACACCGAGTCGCAAATGCATCGAAGTAAACGAAGCATTAGTGCGCTTCTAACCTCATAACAATTCACAAAATCGATATTTATATGACTCTGTTTACAGCTATATAAGATCAGATGAAAACATGTCAATCATAATTCCCTCTGCAAAACCTATCGAAGCAAACATTAAATTGCACAATGTCAAATCAAATAAATCAATATGTGTATGTATGTACTTCATGAGTATTGAATGATATAAGGTGTTTTACGGGAAAATTAAAAACAAATATGTCGAAGCTAATTGCATTTTTTCCCATAACGATTGTTAGCTGTACTCATAGAGTGGTCTATTTCGGCGTACATGACCCTGACACAATAATACCCTGTAATAAATGAGATAATTACTTAAGCAAACTCATTCTAATTTAATTTTCTGTTTAAAAATATTGATATTTTTAAAAAAATTCTATATTAGATACCTCAAGTTTAGTATTTTCGGTAAAGAAGTATACTCTAGTATTTTCGGTAATTCATTTCCATAAATGATATCGAAAATTAATTTATAGCGAACGAGCAGATAAGCTCTTAAAGGTTTACCAAATGTAAATGTTTATGCAAACGGATTTTGTTCAATCGACTCGACTTGTAATCATGCTTAAGAATATATATATAATTTATAGTGCCTCCCGCGCCTTCTGCTTATTACACACAAATCGACTTTGCGCAAAGTTAATAGACTCTTTAGTGTTTTTTTTTTTTTAAGCAGAGTCTAAAATGAATTCTGGTTACATTTGAATAGAGTAACAATTTCAAACGAATACAAGGACTAGAAGTCTTGATTGTTTAAGAATCGAAGCTAAATAGTTGCAAAACTGACAAACTCAATTGGTCCATGGTCGAACCTGTGTCCATATCCCTCGTTCCATTAATCGGACACAAAATTGAATCCATCAATTATAGAAAATCATTGTCAACGTTCGAAAGTTCGATTCGAGTGAGCTGAGTTGGGTTTTCTCATATGAAATTCATTTCTCTGTGTGTTTGCCTGAGCTTATGTGTACCAAGCAGTTGGCAATCAATTTTTGGTATTGTTCGAGTTAGGCTGACTACTTAGGACAGGCTGAACAACCTTGGCACTCTTCTACTTCCTCCCATTGTGGCAAACAGGCACGTCGATTTCAATTGAATGTGGTGCAGCCAACTACTGGACTGATCCATTGACCACCATCCATGTTGTTCGTTCAATGTGTTGTGTACAGCGTACAGTGTACAGGGTACAGTGTGTAGTGTCCATTGTACAGTGTAGTGTGTCCTGTTCCATCCATTATGACAGTTGGCATACAATCACAAACACTCAGGATGCAGCAGCAGCAACGTTGCAGTTGACACTTTGGTTTCTGTAAGAGTACCCTCTTTCTCTCTGTCATACTAATCTCCACACCTGCCACCCCGTTTGCCACAGTTTCACTCAAGTAAATGACGCGTTGTACTTCTGTTTGTCACTTGCATTGTGCAAGTACATTGGCCATCAACTGGTTTATGGCAGCATGGTATACAATGAAACTAGAGATAGAAGTTTATCTGAATTGATAGATTCATTTATGTTGCGACATTTGCAATGCGTCCTCCACCTCAGCGGCATGCATTAAACAGTTTAAGCACTATAGTGCAATATCATTCAATTAGAGGAATGAAGTTTCATTGTAATCAAAACAGAAGTTAAAATTCTATAGCTGTTATTATTAGTTATAATTTTTAGACCCTGTTTAAAAAGAAAACTCAAAGATAATAGTGCAAACTCAATTTGTGTGTATCAGGCATAGTCTTGATCAGGATGAAAATACGAGTTTGTTTGATTTGGCATATATATGCTGAGTTTCATTATACACCTACTCTTATATTGAAATTTTGGATACCTATCCCCAATCCCTCAATAGTCAATAAATGTAAATTTAATATCGGCTTACAAGGCGCAGTTTTGAAGCTAGAACGTTGTGCGTTGGAACATATATCCAAGATTACATTCCATATCTATTCTTTTATCGATTACCGATATCAGTTATCAATTAACGACATCGATTATCGATAAAACTATACAGCACCGAAAATACTATACTGCTCCGGAAAAGCATTTCACACCGGAAATACCACTCTACTCCAAAAATACTATTCTATTCTGGGTCAACTGTTGTATATTTTTTATTAGAAAATATTTTTTGTTATTTATAATTATAATAATTAATAAGATTAAATAAATTTGTAATACAATACAAACGTACATTCTATATAAATATACATCACATTATATCAGATGTTTTTTACATATTAAAGTAGCCCGTTTAGAACCAATTTCAATATAGTACACTATAAAAACAGTTTCAATTTAGAAAGATCTCTCTTATTATGTAGTTATAAATTTTTTATATAATATACAATAAATTGTAGTAACAACGTATCAGAATTTTTTTATGATATTAGTAACAGTCGATTTAAAATATTTTTACTTTGAGAACCACTATAATCAAACTCAGAAATTAACATCAAATAACAAAAAAAAAACTTAGTATTTCCGAGAAAATTAACGAAAAGTTTATTATTTACTGAAAATACAATTCAATTTGCTGCGAACACTCGAGTATGACAAAGAAATATATTACACAAACAGCCGAAAGGCTCCTGAAGATATGCCGGAGAGTTACTTTTCCTTTAAAGCATCAATGGCAGGTGTCAATGAGCTCCAAAAGCGGTAGTGGGGTGCCCATATCCAAGTTTGAACCATCAAATTTTTTGCCATACAAGAGAATGTCTGATGTCATAGCCTGTATAAGTAGTCGATTGAATCGTCCCCTTACTTTATCAGAAAAGATTCTTTATTCGCATTTGGATGATCCAGCAGACCAAGTTATCAAACGTGGCGAATCCTATTTGCTGCTTCGTCCAGATCGAGTGGCCATGCAAGATGCCACCGCACAGATGGCTTTATTACAATTTATTTCATCCGGATTGAGCAAGGTAGCGGTACCATCAACGGTACATTGTGATCACTTGATTGAGGCTCAAAAATGTGGAGAAGCTGATCTGAAACGTGCACAGAATGATAATAAGGAAGTTTATGACTTTTTAGCTAGTACCAGTGCAAAGTATGGATTGGGTTTCTGGAAACCAGGCAGCGGTATAATACATCAGATTATTTTGGAAAACTATGCTTTTCCAGGTCTTCTTATAATTGGTACAGACTCGCATACTCCAAATGGTGGAGGACTTGGTGGTCTGTGCGTTGGTGTGGGTGGTGCGGACGCCGTAGATGTTATGGCTGGCATGCCTTGGGAGCTAAAGTGCCCCACTGTAATAGGCGTTCATCTGACCGGTAAAATCGGCGGTTGGACCTCGCCCAAAGATGTTATTCTCAAGGTTGCTGAAATACTCACAGTCAAAGGTGGCACGGGCGCTATCATTGAATATCATGGCAAAGGCGTAGACTCGATTTCATGCACTGGGATGGCAACTATTTGCAATATGGGTGCCGAAATCGGGGCGACTACATCTGTTTTTCCTTTCAACCAGCGTATGAGTGACTACCTATGTGCTACTGGACGGAAAGATATTGCCGCTGAAGCGAAAAAATATGAAAAGTTATTAACACCAGACAAAAGCTGTAAATATGATAAAGTGATTGAAATCGATTTGGATAAATTAGAGCCATTGGTAAATGGTCCATATACTCCAGATCTGGCTCATCCTATCAGTAAACTGGGTGAAAACTCTAAAAAGAACGGATATCCTATGGAAATCAAAGTGGGTCTAATAGGATCCTGTACCAATTCATCTTATGAGGATATGGGTCGCTGTGCCAGCATTGCACAAGATGCCATTGATCATGGTGTTAAGGCTAAAATTCCATTCAATGTTACACCTGGCTCGGAACAGATACGAGCTACAATTGAACGTGATGGTATTTTGGATGTGTTAGGCAAGTTTGGCGGCACTGTGCTAGCGAACGCTTGTGGCCCCTGCATTGGACAATGGGACCGCCAAGATGTAAAGAAGGGAGAGAAGAATACAATAGTTACTTCTTATAATCGCAACTTTACTGGACGCAATGATGCGAACCCTGCTACGCATTGTTTTGTCACAAGTCCTGAAATGGTAACGGCCTTATCGATTGCTGGATGTTTAGACTTTAACCCATTAAAGGATGAGCTAACCGATAGCAAGGGTAAGAAGTTTAAGCTTAAGCCACCGACAGGTCCAGAATTGCCCACCAAAGGATTCGATCCCGGTCAGGATACTTACACAGCGCCACCAAAAGATGGTGGTAGTCTCAAAGTAGCGGTTGATCCTAAATCAAAACGCCTTCAGATCCTAGAACCATTTGAGAAATGGGACGGCAAAGATTATACTGATTTGACCGTGCTTATTAAAATCAAGGGCAAATGCACCACTGATCATATTTCAGCTGCTGGACCTTGGCTAAAATATCGCGGTCATTTGGATAATATCTCCAATAATATGTTCATTGGTGCCACAAACGCAGAGAACAATGAAATGAACAAGATCAAAAATCAACGGAGCAACGATTGGGGTACCGTACCAGATGTAGCTCGCGATTACAAGGCAAACAAAATCAAGTGGGTGGCAGTTGGCGAGGATAACTATGGGGAAGGCTCTTCCCGCGAGCATGCTGCTCTGGAGCCTCGTCATCTGGGTGGGGTTGCTATTATAGTTAAATCCTTTGCTCGTATTCATGAAACCAATCTAAAGAAACAGGGTATGCTGGCCTTAACTTTTGCCAATCCCGCAGATTATGATAAGATTCAACCGACAAGCAAAATATCTTTGCTAAACCTTGCAAAATTGGCACCTGGCCAGCCCGTAGACTGTGAGATCAAGTCTGGTGGTAGTTCGAGTAAGATTCAGTTAAATCATTCATTCAATGTGGACCAAATAGAATGGTTTAAGGCAGGCAGCGCTTTGAACCATATGAAAAATGTTTTAACTAAATCAAAATAATCTTTACATGTTGATATAAATTTTATAATTAACGCTTCGTCTAGATGTACTTAAATTTAATGAACTTCAAGAATATCCTATTTAAAAATAAATTATAAAATGTTATAAATTTGCATGGAATGTCGTGATTATTATTTAATGAATATATAGAGTGTATAGAAAATGAATTAAAGCAGAAGGGTTTATTGAAGTATGGATAACATCCATTTTTCACACTATAAGATATAATACTCAAAAAGAGTCCTCAAATTATAAGAACTTAAGTTACAGTCAAAAATATGAATTCAAATTAATTCTAACGTAGAATTATTCTCTTTTTCTGTATAGAAAATAATTATTTCTCTTCTCCCTTTAATAAAGAGACAATAAGCAATGCTTATCAATGCAGCCAACCGAAACTAGGGCACTCGCAATGATTTTTTTTTTTGTTACATTTCAGTAGAGATGGACAGAGAGAAGTTGCTAATGAAAGACATAGAGAGAGATACATACATGATACATGATTGTTATTGTGTATGGCTACTTTCAATTGCCAAAGTAATTTTCCCAAATTACAGAACGACCTTATAGAAATTCGATAAAGTAGACAAAACTGTTGCCATGGAATCTCAATCATATAGTACCATTAGTTTTTTAAAAAACAAAAGCATTCTGGGGCTCAAAAAATCTACATACAGAATTAATAATACAGTGATTTACAAAAAAAAATTTTCAAATTCCAATCAAGATAAAAATATGAACTTGTTTAAGAATACTTTTATTCTAGTACTTGTTTGTTTTCATGTTCCAAATACCATAGCTTAATTTGTTCAAAATTAACCTTATAATGATGGCATATGATAAATCTCTATCACTAGTTTTTCTAAAATTTTACATATAGCTCTGTCAGAGACAAGGAATGTAAAAAGAGAAAGAAGCCATTTCGAAGCAGTTTCTAAAGAAGAAACGACGAACAATTATTCTAATTTAACTGATTCAAAAAAATTTTTTGTAGCTACGTTTATATACTTTGCACTTAAATAAATTATAATCTTTATCTACAATTTCATGGTTTATCTGGAAGTTTCTATTCCAAATGTTTTTAAGTGAATTCAATGTTAGTTTATTTCAATTAAAAATTAAATTTGATATTAATGCAGTAACTATGATATCGTATATTAAACAAAAGAAGCGCATCAAATTTTAATCAAATTACTTGATTTTTGCTCAACCGAAATACAAGAGTTTAATTAACTAATTTAACTCGCAATTTTGCTATAGATGATTTCTGATTTTCATTCTGAAAGCTGAATTGAGCTTTTTTGATAATTCGGTTAAGCTAACTAGACAGACCAGGGTCAAATTTCCTTCTTTCTAGCTATAGTAATCAGCGTAAATCAGGCCAATGACAAGCTGCAATAATATGGGATGAGCATAAAATAAAAACCTCAAATAAAAAATCCCAATCTCTCAACACTTGGCCAAAACGCACATAAATTGCATTTTAGCCGCTGGCAAGGTAAACAGCCGCAAATGCCACAAAATGTCGAGCAGATTCATGGCATAAAGTAAGGCAGGGAGGGTGGAGGGTTCGAGAAATATAAACCAAAACTCAACAATAATCGAAAAATTATATCCACACACACAGTCTGGCAGTATGTTTATATGTGGGGGCGGGGTAAATCAAAGAAACAAATAAAATGGGCAAATACAAGCGGAAAATCCATAGCATACACATAAACACACTCATTCACACACACACACACACACACACACTTATACACACACATATTGTCAGGGGGTTGTTGCTTGAAAGAACGTTTTGAACAGCTCGAATTAAGTTAAGCACTTTTATTTATTATTAAAAAAGTTTCAAGCTGCCAGCGTGCAAAAATTCGGAGCAGAAATGTTTGCAGCGAGTAAAGAGTACTTGAGTGCAAAAGAGATAGGGAGACCAAGACAGATAGAGAGAGAGAAAGAGAGAAAAAGAAAGAACGAGACTGTGGGAGTTACAGGGGGTTTAAACGAATGAAAGAGAGAAATCAGCAAAATCTGCGCATAATGCAAAGAAAATCCCAAATTTATCGTATCACTTTAGATGGAGTGTCATATGGGGAATGCGTATGAGTCGGTGTCTTTGTGTGTGTGTATGTGTGTGTGTGTGTGTGTGTGTGTGTGTAATGTTAGTGCCAGTAGCTCAACCATCGCCAACTACTTCTGTTCGTCGAATGAAAGGGGTTAAAATGCACATTATGAGCACATTGCATGTGTGTGGTACTCTCACACCCATTCCCCCTGCTATGAGTATGAGTGTGTGAGTGTGAATGAGTGTGGGAGATGGCGGTGTTTCTGTGTGCTTGTGCATTCATAATATCACTGTTGATTATTGCGCCAACACGCACTCAGCGTAAGCAAAGGAAGTTTTTGGTACCAGGCGCACAGCGCGTATGCGCAATATTATTAGATATTGAAGGAGCTGCCATCGATGAGTCGTCGTGCCAAAAGCAATTGAAACCAGCACAAATACCAACATATGAATTTTCCTTTCGCTATCACAGCTCTATAAAAAGCAAAATGGTTTTGTGCAGCACCTAAGGGGCAGAGCTAGGGGGCGTGCCGTCAGCTGTAAGTGGGCGTATCTATAGCCTTGATGCAGGCATTTACTGCTGCGGCTGCTCCTGCCACTGCTCCTGATGCTACTGATGCTGCTGTTGCCACTCCTTGCTGTGGCTGCTGCATTAAATCGATGGCAATGTGCTAAATTGTGGAAGATTATTTATTAGTGTAATGGCTTTAAATTGCATATTTGCAGGCAGATGGCTTAGTTGCAAGCTTTCGTTTAAATGACTTCTTGTTTAATTCACTATTTTAATGTCAAATGTTATCATATTACATAAAAGTAAATAATATAATTGAAAGATTATAAATATTACGTTCAATCTAAATTGTAACGTAATTATTTAGAACAAAAATCTTAAAAATTTTTCTTTACGTTTTTAACATATTAGCAAATTTTAATATTTACTTAGGAATGTAAGGATTACGTATCATTTATATCCATTATTTGAAATTGAACATATAGATATATTACTTAATATGTTTTCTCATTATTATCAAACGCATATGCCATCGTTCTCTTGGACAAACTATTTGCTATCATGCTTGCCGTCTTAACATTCTTTTGGAAAGCATTCACTTTTTAACGTTTTTTTTTGGGGTTTCTTTACAGTATTCGTCTGGCCAATTTTAAAATCAAATCTCACAAAAATTCACAACTGGGCAGAACAAGAAAATAACACAAACGCAATTGCCAACGCCAAGTGAAAATCTAATAAAAGAATAGCTCAAAATCGGTGTGCAAAAATCAAATAAAAACGCTCCAGAAAAACTGCAATGCCAACGAAGTTTTTCAGCTGCTGTTTGTAAAGTTGGTTTTTGCCAAGGCGCTCAAGTTTTGTGCGTTTTTAAATGGTGAAGCTGTTTGCCAAAATAAAAGAAAAAACCCCAACACACATACGCACAAACACATTGGAAACACATGTCCAGCAAGCAGTAGTTACAAAGAGCATGGACAGAACTAGAACGACAAATTGGAGCAGGAGATGCTAGAGGAGCTGTGGCTAAAGCTGTATGAACACGAATGTTTGTGCTGTTTGGTTTCTTGATTCTTTTAGCCGTTACATTAGGTTTGCTATCTGCGCTATTTGTGCAGATTCGTACCCATCCCCTTGGCTTTTCTTTCCTTTCCTTTCCTTTCCTTTGATTTTATGTTATTTTTTCCTTTATTTTTTTTTTTTTCGCTTTTCGCATCGCATCGCAGACACTTATACATATCAGCATTTAGTGGCTGTCCAAGCTTGTATCTATAGTTGTAGTGGTATCTCTATGTGTATCTTTCTGTGTCTTGTTGTCTCTCTCTTTCTCTCTTTCTCACTCTCTCTCTCTTTCTCTCTCTCTCTC
>JBANCZ010000046.1:0-78505 GCA_037040025.1 Sphaerogastrella javana | reverse complement strand
GTGGATGTGGATGTGGATGTGGATGTGAATGTGGATGTTGGTCGTAGATGTGGATGCTGGTCGTAGATGTGGATGTGAATGTTGACGCTGCACAGTGGGCAGACATACCGACAAAGAGCTGCTGTTGTCGACTGGTTTAAATAGTCTGACGCCACCAGTGCCTGTTGAGCGAGGGATTACCTATCGAAGTTGATTAATTGATAAGGCTACAGCTGCAAAAATAAAATCTAAAAAAAAAAAGAGAAAAAAAAAACAATCTCTTGGCAGTTGCATAAAATGATTTCTAGAATTTGTCTACCCCTGCTGCACGCAGCGCCCCTGTGCGCCGCTACAACACGGCTCCACTTGCAACTTATCGTTTAGTTTTTTTTTTCTAGCCGCCGCCTTTTGCTGCACGCAATGGGCGTTGCCAGGCCAGGCACCTGTTGCACTGGCCACAGTTGTTGTTGCAGTTGTCGCTGACTGAAATCAGAGCACGGGCACGGCTATAGCTGCGTGTGTGTATGGTATATGTATGAGTGTGTCTGGTGGCTGAGTCTGCTGACAGCATCTTGGGCAGAGACGTGGTGTGCGTTGGCTTTTTGCTGTTGAACATGTTAATTCACTATGCAACGTTGCAACGCATTGCATAAAGAGGCAGACAAGCGGCCACTCAGTCGCTCGGTCGTTCAGTCGCTCAATGTGGCAGCCATTACATGGCATTTGCAGTTGCAGTGGCTTCAGCTGCTCCTTATTTTATGTAATTGGCAACTAAACACTTTCTGCTGCTGCCATCGTCATCGTGCACATCATCATCAGCATCGGCATCAGCATCAGCATCAGCATCGGCATCAGCATCAGCATCAGCATCGGCATCGCTGTTGTTGTGCGTATTTATGTCTAATTAAAATAGAGCTGCATGCCGTCTATGTCTATATGACTAAATATATATATGTCTCCTTTGTGCTTGTGTGTTAATTATAACGTTTTAATGCTTCGCCTTAAACGTTTTACAGTTCAACTGGCATTTCCGGTGCGCAAATTCTTCCTGCTTGCCATAAATCAATAAATCTATGCAAAAACCTATATATAAATCATATGACAAACACAGTTCAAAGACAGTGCGAGTATAATTATGGGTTTGTCATAGTGAACCATTTTGGTTTACCTTAATAAGACCCGACTGCCTGGCTTTAATTCAACTTAATTTGCGGGCGGCCACAGGGTCGTATGAGTAACATTTAATTGCATGCTCATACGAATATGCTACCGTAGCATATATAGAGCTTAACAAGGGGCACACACACACACACCATACTTGAAAGAATTTTCATTTAAAATTGCTCATTACGCGGTCATTACGCAGAACTGCAATAATAACAACAACAATAACAACAATAGCAACAACAACAAAAATAGTAATAATAACTATTAGTATAACTACTTCAGCAACAGCTATGAGCCACAGAGCTCAAATGTTAGCCATAATAATAATAATAACAATAATAATAATTAAAAACCAATTTTTGAGTCAAGTGGCTGAACAACAATAAAACAACAAAATAACTGGGCTATAATCACACATGTACACACACACACACACACACACACACATGAATGAACAGAAATTAAATATAAATAAAAATTTGCTTAGTCAAGCGGCAATAAACGCCCAGTAAAATGGGCGCAGCAATTCGGCCTACGGCTGGCCAAAAAGTGCCACAGAAATGCACCGAAAACATGATTGCGATTAATAATTTGGCAATAAATGCTTTGCACTCCAAATTATAACAAAAACACATTTATTATTAACAATTAAAGTCCGGCACTTGGGCAGATGCCAAAACAAAAAAATATAACAATTTTTTTTTTATATATATTTTTTTTTGGAGGCTAAATGCCTGCAATCCTGGGCGCATTCGCCTTTGCAACTGCAACTAAAGTTATAACTGCAACTGCAACTACAACTACAACAGTAATGCGGCAAATAAAAATGTTGTACTGTTGTTGCCACTGCTTGCCGCCACTGTTAAGCAACAATTAAGCAATTTTCATAATTACGAACAATGACCAATTTTTTGACACGCTCGCAAAGCGCGCAAAATTTTTTTAACCAGCGGCAAATAGCGCTGCTGCCGCTGCCACTGCTGCTGCTACAGTGGACGTCATAGTTGCCACAACAACAACAGCAGCAAACTGCAACAACAACAGCAGCAACTACAGCAACAGCAGCAGCAGCTACACCAGCAACAGCAACGGATTTTAGCATGAACGTAGCGTTGAGCATTGGCCGCTGATGCATGCTTAATCAGAAATTCAAACACTGCATTAAATGCAGCAAGTAATGCATATCTACTTATGAAATAGTACAGACTATTTAATACCCTGCAAGTTTTTAACAAAAAAATTCACAAAAAGAACATCAATAAAGACAATCTACTGTTTGTTTAATTCAACTATTCATGATTCTTTTTGGCAAATTAATTTTTTTTTAATTTATTTTTAGTAATAAATTTTAAATATTAAAATAAGTATGACAAATTTTTGATTAAGCAATTATTATTTTTATAAAATTTATAATAAATGTAAAATTATATGAAATATTTTTAAGACTTGATCAATAAAAGAATTAAATTTTTTCCATGAACATACATCAAAAATAGTATGCAATTTTTGCTGTACATTATTTTAAAGAGAGAGAGAGAGAGAGAAATAAAATAACCGAGTTATAAATCGTTTTACTTAATTTTTTTAACCAGAGAAAAATCAATTATATGCATTTATTTTATTATAATTTGAAAATATGCCAGAGCTAGTCATGGATGCCAGAGTATTTGCATATTTGCATATTCATACGCTTCTGTGTGTGTGTGTATATATAAGTGTAAGTGTGTGTGTGAGTGTGAGTGTGAGTGTGAGTGTATGGCTCTACATCCACCTGACAATAATCACGTGCTGCATTTGCACCCATTCGACGAGCCACTTGGCACTAAATCTGCACCACAAATTGACCAGGGGCTGCACTGGGACGCGTCGTGTCTTTCATTATGGTTGTGGTGGTGGTTGTAGTCGTAGTCGTGCTATTGGTACTGCCTGATTTTGCTGGCTATTTTTGCAGCGATTTATATAATCAGCGGCGACACAAAACGTGGCAACATACTACATGTAATTTGCCATTGCCTGCTGCCTAGCCTCAGCTGCTTTACTCGCTTTCGGGCAATCTAAAACAATTTGCGTTTCGCTTTTCGGCAAAACAACAATTGGTGCAAGTTAAAACTGTAGCTGCAGCTCATGTTGTTGCTGTTTATTGTTATATGTTGGTGTTGCAATTGGTAAGCTCAGTCGCTCCGACAGACAGATGCAGATGAAATGCAACTGAAAAGCCGGGCGACATCCGAGACACATCCCACCCACAATTAAAGTATAATAATTGCAAATTAAAACCAGAGCAAAAGCACAAAAACCAAAAAAAAAAAAATTATAAAATAAAAACCTGCTCAAATTGCAAAAGCAGAGCCGAGCTGAGCCAAACTGAACTGAACTGAGCTCAGTTGAACAGAGGCAGAGAAGAGCGGAAAAGAGCTACACAGAGAATGCGCCAAGTGTTGCGAATGCAAAAGTCGAGTGCGGTTTTCTGTTTTTTGTTTTTTGGTTTTGGGTTATGTTTTTTAATTTTGTTGTTATTGTTGTTGTTGTTGTTGTAGTACGAGTATTTGTTAAGAGTCGAGTCAAGATATTAAACAATAATTGTAACTGTAAAGTGAGCTTAACGTGAGTGCATCAAAGCATAATTTTCTTGCAACAGAGACGGGCAGCTCTAGCTCTAGCTCTAGCTCAGACTGTAACAATTCATTGAAGAAAAACACACACACACAGACAGACATATAGACATATATACAGACAGACACACATAGTGGCACAGACGGAGACTACTGTGACTAGCAGACACTCAGACAGATAGATAGACAAAAATACACAGACAGTCGGATAGTCGGACAGATGGACATGCAACAGACAAACGGATAGAGAAGTCAAGAAACTTAGCTTTAGTAAGTACAACGTAAAACATACCGCTCTATAATTAGAGCAGAAATTCTGACGTTTCTATTTCAATTTTCCAACAAACGCCACGCAAAACTGCCACGCCAAGTGACGTTTTGATTGAGTGATTGGCAACAAGTCAGAGAGCCACAGCCGCAGCCGCAGCCGCAGCCGCAGAGCCACAACAGACCCGGTAGATGCGGTAGCCAACCAGGCAGCAAGTGTTGCCCACTGTGGTTGCTGTTGTTGTTGGTGTTAGTGTGGTTACAAATATCTGCATACCAAGCACAAGGCATGGCAATAACTGAATGAAAATCATTTTTTGTTCATGTTGCTCCTCTTGTGAAAGAAGGTATTCAGTTACCTTCTGCTGTTGTTGCTGCTGTTGTTGCAGCTTCATGTGCAAGCCACCATTGTCTTGTACTTTAAATCCGGCAGGTAATTTAAGCAGCAGAGAAATTTCAATGCACATAACAGACTAAATGTGGTTGGGTCCACTTGTAGCAACATTTATAATTATCACAAGAAAAAATAACAACAACTATAATATAATGTTTGCTAGTAGTAGGTTTTGATTACGTGCAGAAACTATTGTTGCTGCTGTTACAGTTGTTGCTGCTGTTTTTGTTGTTGTTGTTGTTGTTGGCGATGTTGTAGGGGCACACCCACTTTTATGCCATACAAGTTTCAAGTGGTAATTGCTCCAATTTGAATACGTAATAAAAATCGAATGAGCAGCAAATCGATTAGCTATCTAACGCGCCCATTGTGTGGTCAGTCTCTGGGGTCCGGGGGTCTCTCATTCAGACCGATACCTGCTCGGGCTATCTATATGCACGAACCAGACGACGCGACGTTTGTCTACCGGATCGATTGGTTTGCGGATACTGTCCATAGCTACTGCTACAGCTGCTGTTGTTGCTGCTGCTGTTGCTGCTGCTGTTGCTGCTGCTGTTGCTGCTGCGGTCGCTCAATGTGAAGGTCAGTAGGTGGCGGCCAGCAACTACAACAATCAATTAGACCCCCTGAAACGGTAATAAGTACTAACATACGACTATTGCACGTTATACATGACTCAGGACTTAAGAGAAAGGCGTGTTTGCCAACGAATTGCTATACGAATCGATTTCGCATCGCCTTCTCATTTTTTTTTTTTGGGGAGGAAGCTGTCATATCAGCAACAGCAACAGCAGCAGTAGTAGTAACTAGCAATTTGGCAGTTGCGGTTGTAAATTTTCAACTCAAACGTTTAACGGTACCATATTCAATTAGTTTTCGTTTATAGTTACTGCTGCAGAAGCTGTTTGCAGTTTGCAATTAGGCTAAAAAGTCCTTGAAAGACATTGGCATTCGGTATTCGTTTCAGTTGCAAAATGGGTTTTGCGTTCATTTTCGAATTTACGAATTTACTCTTGCGTCGTATTTGAAATCAACTCGCTTTTGATAGTTGGCATTAAACAGATTCAATTTGCTGGCTTAATGTCG
The DNA here is from genome assembly GCA_037040025.1 of Sphaerogastrella javana. Lineage (NCBI taxonomy): Eukaryota > Metazoa > Arthropoda > Insecta > Diptera > Drosophilidae > Sphaerogastrella > Sphaerogastrella javana. The sequence goes on along the minus strand of JBANCZ010000046.1, from coordinate 73,000 downwards.
TCTTAGCTAATGGCACACACACACACACCCCAGGTCGAAAATGCTTACGATCGAATTGTAAATGAAATTGTTAATTGCTTTCTTTTATGATGAGGCAGCTGCTTGACTCTCAAGTCATAGACTCCCACGCCACGCGCGACCGACTCAATGCCTCAATGCGACTGCTCCAATTTGATTTGTTGGCTTTCGGTCTTTGGGTTGACTGTGGCAGGCTTTTCAAGCCAAGACCAAAAATGTTTTGACAGTTTTGCAGTTATTGTTTGATGCGCTGTCATGTGATGAGTTCATTAAGTGTACAATAATTGAGCGTTAAATGTAAAAATCTCAACTTATGAATGGGCGTGCATTTTGACAGACCATAGCCAGCCATAGTTATGGCCAGACTCTACGATTCAAATTCAGTTTCATTTTTCAAATTGAGTTTTGAGTCTTGAGTTGAAAATTGACGAACTCACTAACTGACTGACAGACTGACGCTGACTGACACAGACTGACGCAGACTGACACTGATGGGCTACGCCAGCGCACGCATTAGGCCAGTGAAATTGATACAACGAAAGTTGGCAAAACCCCAAAGATTCCAACTACAGCTCCATCTCATTGGGGGTGACCACTTCCTGCTTGGAGTTTTGTAAGCATTGCAAACTTAAGAGTATTGTATTTTATGTGTGCCGCTATCTAATTAAAACAGCAGACTTTGCCACAACTCTGACTGGCCTTGATAAACAGCAGCCGATAGTCGGTTCAGGAAAAGCTTTTAGGCTTTTCGACTTTTGGCTTTTAGGCTGCCGCACAGGTCGCTCCTATTTCTAACCGCAGTGGGCACCCACTGAAATGAACCACGGTGCAGCAGCGCATTGATTGTATTGAATTGCCAAAGTGAAATTACTGATATTTGATGCTATTAACACAAATCTCAATTGTAGTAACTCCTCTCGATGTCGCTGATTGTTGTAACGGCCAAGACTCTCCATTTGTACAGTAGTAGTAGTTGGGCTGTAGGTAGGGGCATCTTGGAGTGTCAGCTTGGCGCCCATGATATTGATTTTTTTTTTAGTTTTATGATTGTTTTCTGGTTGGAAGCATGATGTGCGAGTGTCAGATTGAATCAAATCGGATTGAAAATGTATCGTATCGTATGGTATGGTATGGTATTGATCGAATGCTGGTAAATCAAGCAGCCCAGATGAAATAGATCCGCTTTAATATAGGTAATTAGGACCACACCTATGCTATACTCAAAGTGATTTTTATTACAATCTATGCACCGTTGGATCAGTTCAGTTGGTTCGGTTTGTTCTGTTTTATAGCTGCCTTTTGGCCAAAACTCGATTAGTTTCAATTTGCTGTTATTGTTATTGTTATTGTTATTGTTTTTGGTGTTCGTATTGCTGTAGCTATAGTTGTAGCTATAGCTGTAGCTGTTGTTATTGTTATAGTTATAGGTGTTGTATTCTATTGTTGTTGCTGTCTTTTATTGTCTTGCTTTTGCATATTTGTTCGACTATATGTTTATTTTATATACATATATCCATGCTGCTTTATTGAACCACAGCCACAACCACACACAAACACACATACAGACAGACATAAACGCACACATCTCTATAGACACAACCTCAACCTCAGCAATGCCGCAATTACATGAAATATCTGAAACGAAGTCTCGGTCGCATATCACACGACAAACTGACCTTAAACTTGCCGTGCGGCTTTTGTTATGGCAAATAACAAATTCAAATAGACTCCGACTCCGACTATGCAGCGGTCAGTCAGTTTCCAGCTTCTATGTGCAATTAGTTTTTACTATATAAGTCGGGTTGTTTTTTTTTTTTTATTTTCTATAGTTTTTATTTTTATTTTTCGCTCTATCAATCTGTGTATTTTGTATTTATTTTTATTAGTATCTTTTTGTTTAATTTTATGTTTGTGTTTTCCTTTTTTATTATATATTTTTTTTTTTTATTTTTTTTTTTTTTCTATCTTTAATCTTTTTTTTTTTTTTGTATTGTAGGTTTCGCGTCGTGTGTTGAAACTTTTTATTTTGATTTCAGAGGCAGGCAAGCAAGGCAGCCAGATACCCAGGCAGCGATCGAACAGCAGGTGGTCCCCTGTTGCACCGCCGCCAAAAGCTAATTGTGTTTTTCTCACATTTGCAGTTAGGCACCGTTTCCATAGTTATAGCTACAGAGCTGTGGCTCTATCAGAGCGAGCGAGCGAGATACCTGGGAGCACATGTGCTCATATCTATGTATGTTGTGCGCTTAAAACAAACACACAATAAATTGCCTGTGCACAGCATGCGTCCTTAGATCAGAGAGTTGTGTGGTGCACTCAGTTTGTTGTTGTTGGTGGTGCGGCGGTGAAGCGGTGCCCAGGCGGCAATTCTATTTCATTTTGAGCCTAAGCCGCATTTTGCATGTTGTAAATTAAAGCGAGTTTGCTTTAAATATGGTTCCTTTTCAATGGTCTCTGAAAGACTGTAAAGCTCTCCGGCTTTCACTTAACTGAAGAAATGTTTAGGATTCAGCTATTAAATACTTATAATTGCCTGTTAGCGGTTCTTGTTGCATGCCAATTATAAATGCTAAAGCTGCTCTTGTTCTCGATCCGTGCATACAGCAAGGGAAAACTCGTTGAATATAATAGCATCTATTAAATAAAGACTAAACACATTGAACCGGTTTAGCTCTAAGATGCAGGTATTTCATTTATTTTTTATTTTTATTTATTTATTATTTTTTTTTTCGATATATTTTTGTGCTTTTTCGATAAGCAGATGAAAACCCGGCGCTAAATGTTCTGTCGACAGGCACCGCACTACTCGTGTTATAGCCGCTGTCAGCATGCATATATACATACGGGCAGATATCTCAAATATCCAATATCAAAACTTATCGTCTTGCCACAAGAAGCGTTGGAGTCAAAATCAAAAACAGAAAACCGAAAACCAGTTTGAAAACTTTGTGCACCGCATGACAACTCCATAGAAGTTGATGCGACTTCAGGCTTCATTAGATATCGCAGCTGTGAGTATGGAAAGCGGAATGGAAACTAAAGAAATGAATATGTCATATTACATGATACCCTACAGCAAATGCCTAACAATTGTTGCCTGTTCGAGTCGAGTTTTCCACAGATCTTCACAGCTTTCCACAGTTGTATGCAAATGACTCTAAAGCTAATGAAAGCAAAATTAATTTGCAATACAAAACAAACGTAGACTTTTCGCCAGCAGGTGCATGGAAAACTCATCATGAAAAACTCATGCAAAATGCCGAGCCGCTCATGTAGATAAACAGTTAGAAAAGCCATAGGAGTGCGATGTCTTCTTGCCTTTGGATCACTGCAAATGTGGACTGAGTTGACTGAGTTGACCGAGTTACATCCGCAATTTCATATCAAGTGCCTGTCTGTGGGTAGAAGTACCAGCTGCCCACTGGGCTATGGCAAGAAATATGAAACCCCCGCTACACAAACGACACACATCTGAATAAATATAAATACATATGTGAGTGTTTGTGAGTGTATGTGTTTGTACCGTTCGGTACAAATAGATGATTTTCGGTTGAGGCTCTTGCTTCCGACTCAATTGTTTACCAGACGCAAATAATCAACTGACTAAAAGACCAAATGACAAAATGAATTACTGTCTAACTGACTGACTGCCTAAAGACCTAGACGGCAACTTTTGACTACCACTGTCTACTGCAGCGCAGAACTGTTAGCTGTAAGCGCCGCCAAGCAGTCTGCAGTCTACAGACTACAGTCAGCAGCCTGTTGACTGTTGGTTGTTGACTGTTGACTGTTTTCAATACCATATTGGTGGCAACTACCGACTACCAACGAGCACCGACTACCAACTGGCAACTAGCCGTGGCCAACAAGCTACAGCCAGAGCAAAAGTAAACGCTGATGTCGTTCGTATTAGTTTTAAATGCCACATTGGCATTGAGCAAACACTTTGAACTCTGGCCAAAGCCAAAAAACAAGCTGTGGCAAAAACAAACAGTAAATGTATGAACCGTTAGCATGACGAAACTTCTATACACTGCTACAAAAATAACTATACACGACTGACTCTACACACAATCTATTTAATAAGTCGGAACAAAAACAAATGCCTCAAATTAAATAAAGCAAAATTGAAAGTGTTTGCATTGTGTGGCTTTGTTAGTTTTTATCTTTAAATAATTAATAGCACGTACGGAATGGTGTGGTATGATATAGTGTGGTATGGTATGTATCTCTGCACTGTCAGTCGTTCAACCAAATTTGTATATGCCTGTTGACAAGGTCAACAGATACCCTTACGCCTTTTGTTGACTCAAGCCGTTTAATGCGTAGTGCAAATATGGCCACCGTGCGGCCCAACATGGACCACACACACACACAGACAGACACAATCATACACTCAGACAGACAAGTGGGAGATTTGGTACTTGGTGCCACCGTTAGCCACACGTGGCAATTGCTTTGCTAATTGCGCAGGTAGCGAATGGGTTGAAAAGTAAACAATTTGTAGAGCCAATGGCAACAGTAGTAGCACTAGTAGCAGTCGCACCTGTTTATGAGCTAATACAACAGAATCTTCAAATTAAATATTTGCGCTTATAATATTACGGCCCAATCGGAATTATGCACAAAATATAATAATCATAAATTTAAGCAATAAAACGTCAAACGGCTAAATAAAACTAAAAATTGATTTGCCAATTTGTGAATTGCAGAAAGTTGAATATTCAAATTTATAGAAGCATTTTCACATACAAATATAAATATATATATATATATATAGATATAGATATGTATATATATTTTAAGTTACTTAATAAGTTACTTACTTATACTTATAACTTTTGACAATGATCGCCCATTGCGGGACTTTCCGTCAAATCGCCGAAAATGGCCGCCGTAAATTGGATATAGTCGTGCATTAAATGCAACTTTTTTCATGGGCTGCGGCACTTACAAAACAATAAACATTTATTTAACAATTCGACTGTGATTTGTAACACAAATAACTGTAATAACAACAGTACTAACAACATCAACAACAGCCGCTTGAAATTTATGCAGTTACAGTTGAAAACGAAATTGAAGTCGAGAACAAGACTATAGCAAGACGATCGAATGGGTTGACTGGGTGCGACAATGCGGCAGTCAATTTTAATTATGTGTCCAAAAAAAAAAAAAAAATAATAATGACGACGTCAAGGGGGTTGCCCAAAAATGGTGCAGACCCGGCGAATCCAGTTTTTTTTTTCTTCGTTTTCCAGCCAGCCAGGCTGTCGTTGTGCCGATTGTCAGATTGCCTTTAACAGACTCGCGACAGAGCCCCAAACTCAATCTGAATCTGAGACTGAGATTGCGACTGCCACAACGACTGGTAATTCCAAGTGGATTGATTTTGGTTTGGTTTGTTTTATATATTTTTTTTCCTTGTGCTTGGGTCTGCACTTGCTTTGCATGTGCTGCACGCCTGCGCCCAGTTGTCCGTGCAAGCCTCAAACATTTTTGGGGCACGGCTGCCATTTTGGGCTGCTGTTGCTACATTTGGGTGGGTGTTGGATTCGACACTTTCGCCAAGCGACGCCAACGACACCTTGACTATCCATAGACCCAATTGGGTTATATAGACGGGCGCAGGCAACACCACAAATTGCATTGATTTGTGTGGGAATGCGGTGTTAATTTGATTTGATTAATCAAAAAGCTACAAAAGCTGATTTCACCTGGAACACAGAGGTATCAGTATTTGGTTATACCATATTTACAGATGGGTCGTGCCCAGTTCACTGATTTAGTGTGTACCTTAAGCGCATATATCTAAACTGTGTGTATGTGTGTTTTGTGTGTGTGTGTGTGTGTGTGTGTGTGTGTGTGTGTGTGTGTGTGGGTATTTGTATGAGCCAATAATTCACTCAGGCGGAGTAACGGTTTATTAGCATAAATAAAAATAAAATTGATATGTTTGAACTATTTCCTGCAGCAATGCGCGCTACAATTTTTATACATGACAACCAACAAGCGACTGCAACAAGAACAACCTGCAGCCAAACGAGCTACAACTAATGCCAGGCTTCAGCTACAACCTAACTAAGTGCAACATACACACATTCAAACACACACACATAGCACAGGCAACAGGCACCTTGTTGCCTGCCTCTGCCACGATGGCAACAGCAACAGCAACAACAACAGCAACAGCAACAACAACAGCAACTGCAACAGCAACTGCGGAATTGGTAGCCGGGCAACAAAATGTTGCGCTGTCAGCGGCGCATGCAAATGGCGTGGCCATTCAGGAGATAAGTAAAGCAGGAGGGGCAGCAGGAGTAGTATGTGCTGTATAGTGTTTAGTGTGTATTGTGTGTAGTGTAGTATCCATTGGCAATAGCCATCGTATCTAATGGGTTTATACACAGCAACATTTGGCACTTCATGCAGCAATAAGGCAACAGTTGCTGCTGATTTAGAGCAACATGCAACAAGAGGCAACATACAACAGGCAACATACAAAAGCCACTTGCTGCAGTCTGATTTAAAATAATATTACAGGCGAGAATGAGTTAAGATAAACATTTACTTAAAGAGCATGACGAATGCGCTGTTTAGTTTATTTATAAATTCACATAAACATCAAACGAGATATTTAATTTATTAATAAACACTAACAAACTACCACATCCATAGTAGTATATTATGTATAGTATACAGCATGGAAGTTACGCCACGCCCCAGTATAAACGTTTTCAGTATAGGCCGTGATATTTCAATTTTACAACAGCCCACAGACTGTGTGTGTAAAGAGTGAAACAACATATATCTATATATGAAAATATGGCGAAAAAAAAAAACAAAACTAAAAAAAAAAAACGTAAAACGACACGCACGTTCGCTAGTCATGCCACGCCTCCAGATCGTACGCAACTGTAGACGATTGGGTTATTTCAATAAAGAAATCATTTATGCAAATATCTCTACAGTTTTTCAACCAAAAAAAAAAAAATCATAATAATAATAAACCTGACTAGTAGTCAGTCAGACGATTCCCAATCGATTGCCTGCTAAACTGCTAAATGTGTGTGTCTGAAAGGCATCAGCTTTTTGATTGAAGCACTATATTTCCATGCGATCGGAGAAATACAGAAATATATATTTCATGTATGACATTTGCATAATCAGCTGAAATGATCACCACAAAAGCCGCAGAACCACAGACGAATGCTCTCCACTTAAGTGGGTTAAAATGCAGGCGTTAACTGGGCTAAACGGTACCGATGCCTGTTTTGCTACTAGTACAGCGCATGCTTTTCATATGCTAAAGCCGAAAAACTGTTAATGACTCAATGGGTCTAAGGCTAATAACACGTATTGCGACTTCAACTCATTACAAGTGCGGATTCAAGCTATTTTTTTTCTTTTTTTTTTTTGGCTTGGCTTGGCTTGACTTGACTTGGTTTGGCGTGTGTGTGGCCCGTGCTGGCTGAGCAAACAAAACAGTAACTAATATGCAGTTAACCCACAAAAAATTGTGGGCAGTTCGAGTGCAAAAACAACGTGTGCTATTATTAACATTTTTCGAGCAACAACAACAACAGCAAAAACTATCAAAGAGCTAACGGCGCTGCTGTAGCCTCAGCTCAATCTATGGCCTCTCCGTCGAGGCACACACTGGGCAGACAATGAGGCCCGGCCATACATGAGCTATTCAAAGTGTAATTGATGATGAAGAAAGAGATCGATCATGCTATGGGAGCGCATATCAATCATGGTGCTCTCGCATGGGCATTTCAACGGGCCAGTACGGCGTATGCGTAACGTGTCGCAACGGAGGCAACGGAGGCATCGCAGCTACCTGCCCCAAAGCCACAAAAGTCAACATAAATATTAGCCATAGTCAATGGCTACAGCTACAGCTTGAGCTATACCTATGGTTATGGATATGGATATGGATATGGATATGGATATGGCAGTAGCCCGAGTGACTTGACAGCCCCACGCGAAATCTTTTTGAATATGGCAAACTGTGCGTATGAGTAATGTGTATTGGTTTCGCCGAAGCTGCAAAAGTGTAATGAGGCCCGACATTCCATTAAAACGAGTTATTCATATTAATTGGCCTTTTCATAGCTCAATATTTTTATTTATTTTGTATCGCTTTAAATTGTTGCTGTTGCTGTTGATGATGTTGTTGCCTTTGGGTCAATTGTATTGCTGTGGGGGCTCAGTGATTCGAATTCGGATTGTTCTACTTTCCAGACTTGATTCCACTGTGAAGCGTATCGGCATCGGGTTCGGCTTTTTGCATCACTATCTCAAGCGGCATCGAAAATTGCCTGAAGATTACGCAGCAAAATAGTTAACGCCCTTATGTTGTCTGCCAAACGGGTGCAAAGGAGACAAAAGAGTTGCCCCCTCGCTCGCACTCACACTCATCTATTCGGTCATTCAAATTTGCAAATTAGCCAGGGGGCAAAAGCCGTATTCTGCAGCATCTAGACCCAATTTCATGCTGTCTCTCGGCGAGGCGAACTTTTTATTTGCTTTAAGATTTCTTTGTTGGTTTTTTTTTTTTTGATTAATTTTTTTTTTATTTATATACGTTGTTATAAATTTTTTTTTGGTAGAGCACCAAAGATTTCGAGCTAGCGCATGATTGTGGTAAACCCAATGCTTCCGTTGTTAAGCGATTTGATTTAAGAGCGCTTTCTTAGCATTTATTGTGAAACCCAAGCATAACAAATTGGAGCAATGGCATGTGTTGTCCAATCTTTTGGACAAGCATTGAGCTGAGCTGAACCGAACCGAACCGAGAAGGCGGAAATAAGTAAAGCTAGATGTCGGATTCAGCTTTCTTTCGAGCTTTTGATTATTTATGGCGCCAGCAGAAGCAGCAAAAGCAGAAGTCAGAAGACAGAAGACACTGGCATCAGTTGAGTTAAAGTGTGCCAATCAATAAAATCGATATCTATGGAAATAAAGAAGTTAGTCGCATGGCTTACGATCTGCATAAATAAAACTTTTAAATACATAATTAAAAGCACAAAAATACCGAATACACAAATCATTCATTGAAAAAAAAAAAAAAAAACTAGATCATCTGAGCAAAACACGCATTTAATATTGCGAAATTCAGCAGCAGCAGCTGAAGAATATCAAAATGTTCAAATGTCACACTAGTAGACCTCAACAATAAATCTTCTGTATTTATGTCTTTTAATTGCGATCAGGCAACTAACAGCATCTGCTATGTTTGGTAACAGAATCAGACAAAACAAAAACAAAAAAAAAACACTTGTTTTACCTCTAAAACTATTTAAGTTTTTCATTGCTGATTGTCTCAGGCGACCTTTAATACAGCAAAGAAGCAGTTAGAGAGAACTCGACTTGGCCAACTGGCAATTGCGGGAGAGAGCACAAAGAACCAGTTGGCCATATCATGTCTGTGCTGTGGTGTGCTGTGCTTCCAGCCGGGCCTGTCATTGCCGGCCTTGCTGCATTTGTTGTCGCTGTAACCAAAGCAACAACAACAACCACAACAGCAACTACAACAGCAACTAAAAAAAAAAAATAAAACGCCGTTAAAGTTATTTTGCATCATTAGTATGATATGTGTGCTTGTATTGGTGTTAGTGTTGGTGTTGGTGTTGATTTCTTTGCCATGCCGGCTGTGAGAATTATAAATGCGCTTGTATGCACACATATGCATGAGTATGTAACTGGTATTAGCAGCTGAGCTCACATATTTCTCAACATTTAATATCCACCTTGACTTTGATAGGCCATAATGCCGCCATATGCACACACACACACACACACACACACACATACACAGATACACTTTTATAGCAATCTAATGCTGAAGGCACTGACCATTGCCATTGCCATAGCCTGGCCGTTGTTGTGTTGCATTTGTCCATTCGTCCAGCTGTCTGTCCGCCTGCACCGGTGCCGTAAATTATCGGCAGTTAGTGACCCGGCGTGGCTGCATTGGCATATTTCAAGCGCTAAATGCATCATTAGGCAATTTGATTTACAGTCAAACCCAATGGGCACACGTGTGCCAAATGCACAGTTATACCTGCACATATATACATATACATATATATATATATATATATATATATATATATATATTATATATTGATTTTAGATACAGGTATACGTTTGAGCACTCAATTGATAACGTTCGCTAATCTGTGAATTCAATTAATTCGCAGTGTGTTCCATAGCAAACAATTTAATTAAGCAATTTCGCCATTGCCATTAAGGCAATACATAATCCAAATGTGTTACCAATCTGCAACGGTTGCAAAGTGCAGCCAATTGCTTTTGGCCAGCAGCGCTCGATTCGGTCAAAACGAGATCACAGCAAGTGGCACGCAATGCGCAGTTGTTGCTGCTGTTGCTGTTGCAGCTGCTGCTGTTGCTGTTGCTGCTGTTGCTGCTATTGCTGTTGCTGCAGGCTCTTTTGGCTACCTGATGCGTATCGAGCGGCATTTTAAATGAAGCGATTAAATTTGAACTCCTGCACAGTTACACATTTTGCCCCAACACCTCCCCCTGTTGGCATATCTTTGATTTCAATCATTTTCCTCACAGCCAACACTGGCAGGCGCATGTATCTTATGGAATTGAGTTACATGAGCTCATATATGCCGCATTACGCATGCAAAAGTAAACACAGCGAGTGAGACAGAGCAACAGAAGCAGAGAGAGATAGTTCCAAAACATACGTTGCGCATACGCCGTATGGGCCGTAGGCCGTTGCGATGCCTCATTAGAATAAGCAAACATAACGAAATTTATATATACTAAAGCAACAAACGGCAACAAACAAATAGCGGTCAACAAGGTAGTGCGTGTGGAACACCCACAGCTTGGTAAACATTGACGCGCAGCAATTAGAGCCCAGCCAAAGCGGATGACAAGTGAGCAGACCCAGAGTACCCGAAAATCATTGACAGACATGTATGCGTATATAGGTATCTGAATATATTCATATATACTATAGTAGTCCCTTTGGCTGCGTTAGTCTTATTTATGCGTTTGTTTGCCTTTTCAGACATTTGCCGATGCGCGATTGTCGATTGTCGATTGTCGACTGTCTGCTACCGATTGTCCATTGTCGTTGTCGATCTTCGATTGTCATTGATTTATACCACTAATTGTTATTCATCACGCTGTTGGTGGCCGCCAGCCAATCGTTGCTAAAACTTAGCCTGTCCCTGTGCCTAGTCCTTTTTACTGGTCGGTTTAGTAACTTGTTCTAGATCGCGTGCTGGCGCTGTATAAATCAGCAGCTGCCGTTAATCGAATCTAATAAAAAAATCGAAATAGTGAAATCAAATAAACAAAAACAAGTATAGGCTTACCAAAATAGCGTCTAATGATTTGTTTATGCCTTGGTAATGGGCTACCAAGTTCGCTTTTGGCTGAGCCTCTGCTTGTAGTTCGTTTCATTTTGATGTCGTTGTCGTCGATGTGGTCGATGTCGTTGGGTCTCATTCACTTTTATGGCCGCCTACGCAAAACGAAAAAATGTGCCTCAGATTTGTCTCATGTCAGCATAAATTTGGCTTAATTGATTTTAAATTTGAGCATTTTTAATAGCTTGCAGCCCAATTTCCGACATGGTTAACATAGCATATAAACTGAAACAAGAAATATATATTATATATATATATATATTTGGTTAATGGAGGTGCATACCAAATAAGCCAGAATTTCAGTTAAAGTTTTGACTTAAGTCTCCCATCATTTTGATTGAGCATGAATATGCATGCTAAAAATGCTAATGTTAATTAAATTAACGAGCCTCAAAGACTTTATATAATTTATTTTTTTTTATTTTTTTGGAATCTTCGTGTATACAAAACGTATGCCGATTTATGCTAATCGGTATCATTTAAATATTTCCCCATTCTCAATCATGTAAAATTTGATAAATGTTTTGCACTCAGCCACAGTCCAAATATAGCGACTAATTGGTTGTAACTTTAAGATAACGTCCGTCCCGCCACATGAATCCAAAAATCTAAGATTTACTATTTGTTTTTCGTATAAATTCGCTTTTAACCTTCCATGCTCGAAACAGACTTCCATCAATATGGATCACTGTGCTGATAAGATAATCGAAAGTAGAAGCTATGTAACAAAATAAACAAGCAACAACAATACCCTGTGATTAAAGCTGAATGCTTATAAAAAGAGATTTAGTTTCTATAATAATATTTGTTATCAAGGAAAATTTATTATTATTGATTCCGCTAATACGCCCATTTTATTAATTTGAGTGCTGAGTATGCAATGGTTAACTTGCCATGCAAATAAATTTTCCATAGTTTATTTTTTTTTTATTTTTATTTACATATATTTAATTTATATTTATGTTTTATTTAAATGTCGTCAGCACCGGCCACATTTTGAACAGCAAATTATCAGGCAAATTGCGCCATAAATAAGCGAGCCAAAATTTTTTAAAATATTAACAAGAGGTCGGGCAACAACACTAAATAAATAATCAAACAACTTGAGATCGTTTTTTCGCTTTTTTGGGCGCTTTTATAAGGCAGATAATGGAGCTGCCGAACTGTTGGAGCACAGATCGTCGCACGCTTAATGGCGCGAATTATTTACAGATTTTAATGTCAAGCCAATATTTGAGATACTTATAAGTAAATACATATGTATGTTTATATGTATACATATGTATGTATGTTTGTATGTATGTTTGTATGTATGAATGGCTGAGCATTGCTGCGCCTTTGTGATTATGTGCTGCAATACTGTTAATACTTTTGCGGCATGTGATTGCTTTTATTTAAAACAAATCGTAAATGTTTAAATGCCGCATAGTTTTCGGGCTCTTAAAGAAGCCGACGCGACGCGTTGGTGTTGGATTGAGTTTTGGAACTCGGGAGCTGGTGCTGGTGCTGGTGCTGATGCCGAAGTCGGTGGCTCTACGGTGGCTATCAGTGGCAGCTAGTGCCACTGCTGTTGTTACTCTTGCTGTTGTTGTCAGTGTTGTGTTTGTTGGTTTTTTTTTGAGGTGTGTCCCATGCCAGATTCGGGCAGACATTATGAAAATAAACAACAGAAAAATCAAGCCATGTGTAGCATTGAATGCGTTCGTTCAATATTGAATGTGGAGCAGTTTGATTTGAAAAGCCCAGTAAAGAAAACAACAATGAAATAACAAGCGCGGCCCAAAAAACCAACAATAAATTTTTTTTCTTCTGATGTGGCTGCTGGCACTGGCTACTTAAACAAACAGGCAGCCCAGCTCACATAATGAAAAATATAGCGGCATCGAGTTAAATAAAAAAAAAATAAAAAAAACGTATTTTTTTTAAGATATTTTAATCATAATAATAGACAACAGGCAGCAAAGCTGACAAAAGCCTTTGTTCAAATGTCAGAGTTAATAAAAGCGCAAAAATTTATTTTAAACGTTTTTTAATGACATCGGTGTTATAAGTATTTATGAGTGTATGTGTGTGTGAGTGTGAGTGTGTAACGGTGTGTTAGTGACTGTGTGTGACTTGAGCAATTTGAATGAACCACGCATTTCATGTACCCTCGAATGACGACCAAGTTTTGGGTGAGTTACATGCCCCATGCCACAGACACGGCCCTTGCCAGACTCAAACGCTGCTTTTGTTTCGACAGTTCTTTTTGTCGGTCGGTCGGTCGGTCTGTCGGTTGAGTCTTAGATTTTGAAGACAAAACTTCAGCTTATACTGAAACTGAAACCTTAAACCGACACCTACAACATGGCATCACGTACAAATTTCGTATGCACGATTTTGCACTATTTCGATATTTATCCAACACCTGCGCTTTTTATGGAGTTGGAGATGCACAGCAAACAGATCTTTGCGTCTGCCTGAGATGAGACAACAATGTTGCCATTGAATGATCACGCTGTACATGAAAAACATGAAGGAGAAGTCGACAACGACAACAAAAACGACAACGACGACGTCGGCGACGAAGATGTTTATTTGTTACTCTTCTAAAGCTTATAGCATATTCAAATCTCCTGCCAGAATTGACAGCCTCAGGCCAGCTGTGGGCATGTGAGCCTGAGAAACTGAGAAACATAGTCACATGCCTCAACTGGGATGACTGCAATGGCAATGCAATGCGACGGACTGCATCGCATTACAACAGTTGCCATTTGGATATTTACGACTGACAGTCAACAAAAAACAGTTCAAACTATTGCCAAAATAAATAAATATATATGATGTAATTAATGTGAATACACTAAAATGCCGACTTTTTGACTTAAGAGCGACAGCCTCTTCATTTGGCATTGTCTTTACCTAATGATATTTTTGTTTTCTGTTTGTGTTTGTCGTTTTTTTATTGTTTCTTGGGTGCTTGAATGAAGTGTGACTTGTAAACGTATTTGTTAAATCATGCAAATAGTTTTGCCACTTGAAACCCAGCTGACTTTTGAGCTGCCACAAAACAGAATCGTGAAACATTATTAAATCGAAATACAGAACATTTCCGTTATAATCAACCACCCGCTACCAAGCCAAGAACAAAAATCAAAACAACTCAATCTGACAAATGGAAATAGAAATAACAAAATAATCTTGATGAAGCTGATACTGCGCAAAGACGACAAGTTAATACACTAATAATACAAAAGTCAATAAATATTATTATTTATAATATGCGCGATACATTATGAATATATTTTTGTAAATATTATATAACCCAAATTCTTAACATTTTTAATGAAGCATAGACAAACCGTATTTCATGCCTCAATGGCAGCGCAACAGCTGTAGCACCATGAACAGCTTAGTAACCGCGTTGCCATCAGCCAAATAGCCAAATAGCAACCACAACAACTACAACTACAACTAAAATCACAATAACAACTACAACTACAACCACAACGAAAAAAGGCAAACTGTGGTTCATAAGCATTGTGATTGCCTTCAATAAATTGCAAATAATTTCGACCTCATTTCGCTAGGCGTCGTCATTGTTGGTCTGCCACACGGTCACGGACGCTGTTCATATGCCACTAGCCTAGAGAACCTCCGCCTTCTACCCTCTCCCAAGCCGCACTCTCCCCTTAAGCTCTACACCCCACGCTCACCTCCCGCTGGCGCGTAATAACTCTGCGTGAAATAATTTTTGTACAGCTATTGGACAGAATCGAACTGAGCCAATGGTTTTTTTTTTTTTTTTTTGTATTTTAGCATTGGGCCACGCACCGACAATTTTGCACAGAGCACCATAAATTTTAATGTGTTCTGCTTTTATTTATATTTTTCAAGCACTTTTTAATTAAAATACAATCAAATGTCAAGTTTACCCCACTAAAGCGCCAGCTGCAAGCGCCAAAACTGCAGCTTACAAACTGCAAATCGACTGCAAAGTGCAGACTACGACCAAAGCAAACACTTGTCATCTTGACAGGCCAAACAAAGCGTGACTGACGTGCAGCGACGAGGCAGTGAAATAGGCGCACACACACAGACAGACAGACAGACTGAGAGACAGACAGGCAGACAGACAGACAGAGAGACAAGCAGACAGAGAGACAGGCAGACAAAGAGACAGCCAGACAGAGAGGCAGGCAGATAAACGGGCGAACTCACGCAGTAGGCCTAACGAGGGTCATTCCACGAGTTGAGCTGCATTTGCATAGGCCCCCACACGCACACTCAAATCTCAGTCTGAGACCTAGTCTTAGTCTCAGTCTCAGTCTCGGTCTGAGTCTCGGTCTGAGTCTCAGTCTGAGTCTCAGTTGCAGTCTCAGTCTCTGACTCAAAGTCTGTCTCAGTTAGAGTCTAGCGCAACCACTTTAGTGATAATGTGGGCACATGTTGCGACTTGGACTCAAATCTCCCAGCTGAAACTCGAGCTTTGGCATACTACGGTATGGTTTAAGTAAATGCGCGCGTGCGTGGTGGCTAACAATTGAGAAACACTGTACTCAGTGTCGCAGCGTATAAACCTTTTGTCGTTGTTCACAAATTCAGAGTTTTGCTTTTGTCTTGTGTTTTAAGTCTAGTGTATTTTTGTTTGTCTATTTGTCTGTTTGCTGTGTATTTGTCTCTTGTGTGTCTGTTGCTTTTTGTTGTTGTTGTTGTTGCTGTTGTTGTTTGTTGATAGTTTTGCGGCGATAAGCGTGACATGTCAGCGTCAGAGTGGCAGTGGCAACGCCAGCTTTAGATTCGAGCACAATATATTTTGTCAGCTCAAAACGGTGTACATAATAGCCCAGAGATAAGATTGTAATGGGCCGGTTAAGCGGCTCATAAATCATTGGCATGGAAATTGCTTTTCTATGATAGACAACTTGTTAGCGTTGTTAGCGGCCACTTCCGCAAGGCGAAACCTGCAAACTAAGCCATTTTAAGCAGTACTTTTCACTTTCCGCTAAACACTCCACATCCGCTCCAAGAGAGCCAACAGTAACAGCAGCTCCGCATCCAACACCAGCAGCAACAACATAAACCAAAACAACAATAACAACAGCAACATCTAACACTAACGACAGCGACAACAAACGACCAACGACTAGACCAAGATCACAGCATGGAGAAAAGTTCATTTTCAAAGTAAATAAACGAAAATGAACTCATTTTCATACTCACCATCGGCCACTGTGTAATGAATGTACAAGTTTTTCTTACTTGGTATGTGCTTCCTGCACTGATTTCTGATTTATAGACCCAGAAGCACTCAGAAATATGCTGAGAAAATAATACAACAAATGCAATAACATTTTGAGGTATCACCATACAATAAACAACCAAAAAAACATAACAAATTCTTTAAAAGAATTTCACAAATATTCCAAACAAACAATCAGGGCATTGCTCTGATATGTAATTTACATAAATATTGCCTTACCTTACAATGATAACATACAATTCAGAGGTGTAATTCTTATTGTTATTGTTTGAACATTTCACACATTGTATAATATGTGTACACAATTAGCAGAATAAAAAAAAATATTTATGATGTTTTGAATTAATAAACCGCGTGCAGCATTTTATAAATATTATTGCAGTAAATTTAGCAGAAACAATGAGAACATTTTAAATGCATTTTTAAACGATTCGAAAAAACATACTTTATGAAAAGATACAAATTATTGATCACAGTTTTTTGTATATAATTTATCCTAATTAAAAGTTCCAATATATAATCTGAACTGAAATTGGATAATCGTATTAATATTCCATTCAAATTTAAACCTTAAACTTGTCGATTTAATTTTGTACAATAGATTGCCCTATTGATCTTGCTGTCATATACGAATTTTTAATGAAATTTCACTAGTTTCAATGTTAACCTTCAGCTGGGCAAAGGGTATGCCCTAGTCGAGCTATTATACCACCTAAATTCTTACTTATTTATTGATACATTATTTTTTGTTGTACGGAATTTTATGTGCGTCGTGCGGCAGCAGCAGTATACAAATTTCTTACACTGTAATATGATTGATTGCCCCGTTGACCTGGAAACGTAGCATACAGCGGCCGAACTAATAGTTACACTTAACAATGAGCCAGAGAAGATTGGAGAGCAGGAAAGTAGCAGAGCAGCCAAAGCCAAACAAAATGGGTCAAGCGGGGCGGCAGACCAGCCCAACAAAAAAAAAAAAAAATGTGGTTCGAGATCGGCGGTTGAGTGGGCGCTGCATGCCACAGATGGACTTGCAAGGGGCAAGTGTTTTCGGTATACATTGCTCAGTGTTCAGTGCCTCAGTGCCTTAGTGCTTCAGTTTCAGTTTTTTTCTTTGGTACCAGGTAGTAGCAGTCGGTTGGCTGAGGTTGCAGGGCAGTGTCCATGACGTGGCGCTATTTGGCATTTCGGCAGTCCCACAGTTGACGAAAGCGGCAAGTTAATGAGCTGCCTCCATTGTTATTCTTATTATTATTACCAGAGTTGTTGTTTTTTTTTTTTTTATTATTTTCTATATATATTTTATACCTTATATGTTTTTCAATTTCACTTTTCTACATGTACACATGTGTAGATGCATGTGTATGTGTAGCGACATGGTATATCTATGCATGTCTTTATGTAGATGGATGTACAATCAAGAGAGCTTGTCATGCTAGCTGGCCATAACGCAAAACAAAAGACTTGGACTAACAAAGTCGGGGAGCAGAACCAATGGGGCGCATAGGTAATTAAAAAACCGTTAATATTGGAAACGCTCGTCTCTAGGTGTCAAATCAAACGTAAAAGATATTATTAAGAATTCATAAAAAGTGCTCAAAATTGAAAATACACATATACGCGCTCTAAACTGAGATACACTGCGCTGAGAAATGTGAGAAAAAAAACGCAGCATGGCCCAATGTTCCAATGTCCGAATGTCTGAATGGGCCAAAACGCAGAATGGCCGTTTAAATGCGCTGTAAAATGCAAATGAGGCGGGACAGAGAGAGTAGACATGGACGTATATAGATGACCACAGCGATAGCTGTGATAGCCAGAGATATGACAACTTATAAGCAGGGTAATGGCAATGGCCAAGCTGTAACACAATGGGCCCCCGTAAATGTAGCGTTAAGTGTTCAAAGCCCAGAAAACGGCATTAAGCCATAAAAATAGATATGGCCAAAACGAAAGAAACGATCGATCTGATCCAATGCGATCCGATCTGTCGTACTCAGCTCTACTCTGATCTACTCTGCTCTGCTCTGTTCCAAACGGAAGATTGAGCTCAAATGCATATTGATTGACGTTGAAATGTTTTAAATGGAGCAAAACTCTAAGAGCCAGGTGCAAGTGGTTTACGTTGTTGTTGTTGATGTTGTTTAGCTATTATGGCTAATAAGTGGAAGTGAAATGAATTAGTGAACGCTTATGGGGGTCGCGACGTCGCGCCACTCAAAAGAACTGTTTACCGAAGTCAGAGCCAGAGTCAGTGCGAGAGCGAGTCAAAGGCTTTTAAGAAACCCCCGGTGCCCAGAGCCAGTGCCCAGCGCCCAGTGCTCAGTCCCAGTGCGAGATCCAGATCAATGGGCCATTGAAGCAACTCGTCACAACGAAGCAGTCGAAATCGTAAATTCGAAATCATTGACTAAAAGCTTTTGATAAATTATAAGAAAGAGACAAACCGTTGCACACACACTGACAGTGTGAAAAGGAGAGCAACAAAACGAATACGACTACGGCTATGACTACGACTACTACATCAATGAACGCTAAATTGTATAAGAAAGAAAACCAAAGAAATAACTATCAATGGGGCAGCATAATTGTGTGAGAAAATATCGTGCATATTGGAAAGTTGGAGAGCTGGGCGTGTCCATTATTCAGGCCTTTCGAAATTCTAGAGGTCAAAAGGTATTTTGTATATATTTCGAATACTTTTTTTTTTTTGGCGAACACTAAATTTTGCACGGCCCACAATTGGTTCATTCACAAAAAGAAAACCCATAACCCAATCATAAATTGTTCAATTTATGACGCGCAACGTAACAAATGTTGACAGTTTCATCAAAGCACACTTATAAGACTTAACGATCTATGCAAATCCCCCCACAAAAATAGTCTCAATAGCATCTCTAAAAATAAACCATGCTCAGCCTACAACAATAATAACAATAACCACTACAAATCAAATCAAAAGAGAGCGAAAGAGCACGAAAGAGATAGAGAGGGAGAGAGAAACAAATGCCCACAATGAAAAATGCTACAACGAAAATGATTTTGCACCAAACAAAAGACTTGGGAAACGAACAAACATAAAAATAATTGACAAATATATTATACATATATAAATCAGAATAGCTAATAGAGCGCGAAGAGCGCATACAAACGATAAGTCTAACCCCCAAGACAGACACAACAGAAACATCAGCAGCAACAACAACAGCAACATCAGCAGCAGCAGCAACATCCACTACAAAGATCGAAACGTTTTCATTGATTTTTCGCTGACTGCGACGCTGACGTCGAAGTCGACGTCAGCAGCGACGTCCACCAAAAATAAAACCTAGGCAGCTTTTATTATCATTTACCGCTTGTCCGCCGTACAAAACAACACACACACACGCAAACACACAAACGAAACTTTTATTTCTCGCTCTTCCAGTGCTGCCGTCATGCTCTCAGCAGCAGAAGCAGCAGCGGCAGCGGCAACAACAACAACAACAACATCAAAAGCACAGAGTTAGACTGCGCTGCCAACAGCAAGCTGCGGCTGCGGACCAAGCAACTTCTTGGACTTGCTGGCCCGGGTCCGAGCCCGGCGAGATTTAGTTCAGTTTCAAGTGTTTGTGCGTTGCGTGCGCCACAAAGCGGAGAGCGGAATTTTTTATAGCGATATAGCGTTAGCGTTAGCGTTTTCGTATACATTGTTGTTGTATTCGGCATCGTCGAAATCGACTTCCGTATAGCACGGATTGCCGTCGGACGTCGACCGTCGCCCGTTAACGAAAAGCACCAAATTTCGATCACGATCAACAATCGTCGTGGGCGTCGCAGCTCCTGTCGCCAACTTAACGCGCAAAACCTCCAAAAAACGCAACGGAAACCGACACCGAAACCGAGGCCGAAACCGGGAAGCGGTACGGAGAGCGGAACGTAGATCGAAACTGAAAAACGAAACTGAAATTGAAGCTGTAGCTGTAGCTGTAGCTGTAGCTGAAATAGAAAACCGCCAACGGAAGTCGGGGCCAACGATAACGAGCGACGATTATTGCAGTAGTTTTTAATTAATGCGGCTCGACCAGCAGCCGCAATTTGTTAGTTTTTCCAGAATTTTTAATGAGCTGACAAAATGAAAAGTGCAAGAATTATATGTATTGTATGATAAGTTGATAATGCTTATTATGATTTGTGTGTGAGTGTTTAGCATGCGGCCAACAATTGAAAGCAATAAATAATGCCCATAATGGGTTGAGTTGAAGCCATGTGAGAAAAACTAATGCAAAAGTAGTGTGAAAACAAGAGATCGACAAAATTCGTCTATGAATCTTATCAATTTCTTACATCTATATTTATATACTCTAAAAAAAGAAGTCGCGATCACATTTATATGGATTTATTAACCTATTCAAATTGGATAAAATTTCCTACGTCTACGTCAAACTGGTGAGTGCAAGTTCGTTGCCCAAGTCTTTTGTTTGACGCAAACATAAAAATAAACAGTTTTTTTCTTGTTAATGTTATTGTTGTTGCTGTTAAGCATGCCAAACTGAAGTGGAGACAAAAAATCGGCTATGAATTTTCTATAGATCAAAATAAGAAAAAAAAAAATATTTTATATTTGAAAAAAAAAATATATTGCATAAAAGAAAAAACTATTTCCAAATACAAAGAAACATCGGAAACAGACGCGACGCCTTATCGGGAACATAAATTTGGTTTTTATCTTTATCGCTTTTTGTATGTATGAATTAACAGAGATATCACAGAGATTTTGATTGAAAGTAGCTAGTTTCATTAATTTTAAATGCTCCTTCTTTGTTTCAGTTATATGTTTACTCTTGTATGCTTATGTTCCTATTGTCAGGCGAAACAAGTTAGAAATATCTAAATATATATGTTCATGTATGTATGCATCATCGAATATCATAGAAATTTGTGTATATTGTATGAGCTGAATGACTGAAAGAGAAATCTTCAGAAACGCATAAAATTCGCGAATATTTCATTGGAAAACCTATTTATAGGCTTCAAAAAATATTTCGGTTAGCATTTATGGAAATCTGGCAAATAATTCACCGATCATGGCAAGGAAAAATTAGTCACTCGCCATGATCACGCGCCTAGCTCACAATAATTATACACTAATTTAGCGTATAATTAGCTAATTAGAACTGCGCACCAAAAGCTACAAAAGCAAAAGCTAAAAAGTCATAGCCTCAGCCATAGCCACAGTTTGAGTCGGAGTCGGAGCTTTAAAATCTTCCGGCTACACCTTCTGTGCAAAAATATTTGCGAAAATAGAAAAGAGCTGGCATGACTAAACCCTTGACAAGCAAAAAAAAAAAGTAATTAATCAAATTTGTTCGCTTATTTTTTTTTGGAGTTTCTGTAAATATTAATGGCTTCATAATTGAAAATTTCATTTTGCCAAGAAACATGTCATATATTTTTGCAACAAGGTTCAGTTATATTTGGCTATGCTACAAGTGAAAAGGTTTAAAAATTAGAACATTTGTGCTATATATAAACAATTTGTCAGCATTAGCATAGGTGTGATATTATAGAATTTCATATTATTATACAGGTAAAATAAAAATTGGAATAGATATAGATAATTATATGAATAGTGTGTAATGGAATTCTTATTCATAGCTATAAATTTTATTTATATGGTACAAATATCAAGTTGTAAAATAAATTAAAACGACGACAGCTGTTTAATGCGACTCTACTAAATTAGTAATCGATGAATACTAAGCAGATATAGAAACAGATTTCATTTAAATTAATAATGCAAATATCAACCTGCCAGCTAGTACAAGGTATAACAGAAATTCCATTTATAGAATGTGCAACATATGCAAAAGTCAAGGTAATTAGTATTTCATTTCAAATTAATTCTTTTAAAAGCAGATCAGTATGCGCACTAGTTGAGAATAAAACCGTATAATTTTTTATTTGTCAACAAATTCATTTGTAGTTCATGTGCACCCTCATATTTAGTTAATTAAATAGAATTCCTAGACGATTTCTATTTTCTTTTACGGTGTTTTATTACATATTTATTTATTTTTTATTAATTTTTTTTTTTTACTAATCCCACTGGCATCTCAATTATAGACTGAACGCTATGATTTTGCTCAATTTAAAACTAATATTGGCCAACTTAATGCCTAAATTCAAAGCTGTTAATTTGCTGGCGCGCGTTTAAGCTTATGGAATCAAACTGATTAATTTGCCTTTTATGGATTTTTCTAATATTTAATATTAATAATTAATGCTTGATAGCTGTCCCATACTTTTCTGTTCCAACAACAATAGCAACAACATCAACAACAACAACAAGAACAGCTAACAGCAATAGAAATTAATATGTGTGTTGAAACGCTAAAGGCGTCATATGCAAATTTCTATGTTTGTTCGGTTTCGTTCATAATTTTCTATGAAAAATGTTGCTGCTTTTTAGTAATAGTCTTAGTATTGGTGTTGGAATTTTGTTGTTTTCTCACATAAATTTGCCGAAGGCGAAAAATTTCACTCAAATGAAACCGGAAGCACGCTCGTCAAGTGGAATGGACGCAAACTGTAGTTCGGACGGACGATCAGACGGTTAGATGGTCGGATGTACATATGCTTAGTTTATCAGTTGAAACAGCAGCACCAGCACCAGCAACAGCAGCAGCAGCAGCAGCACCGATAGAAATTTTAATATTTATATACAACGCACGAAACACATTTTGCACTCAGCTTTTCTCACTTTCGCATGTTTGAGCTCATGTGTGTGTGTGTGTGTGCCCATATGTGTGTGTAGTGTATTTGCCTTTTTTCCACGCTCCTCATGTCAGACACTTTGTCAAAATAGCATTTGTTACGCTGCCAGTGCCAGCCACCAACGCACTGGACAACAACAACAACAAAAGTAACAACAACATGTCTGGGGCACAGTAATAACGAGCGTTATCCAAGCATCATCATTATCAACTTTTAACCATCGGTTTATGTTGTGTGCCACCGAAATGATTTAATTTTGACAGACCTTTTTTCAAGTTTCTTTCTCGACTTTTATGTGTGGGAGTTTTTGGCTTTTAATTTAAATTTTTTATTTGTCTATTTTGGTCATAATTTTTGTCGTCTTGTTGGCACGCATTGTTGCTGCTTCATTGCTGTTGCTCTTGCTCTTGTTGCTGTTGGAGTTGCTCTTGTTGCTGTTGTTACTTTTGTTGCTTTAATTTTATTTGATATGCATTACCAGCTTGGCTTTCGTCTTTGTTTATTTCTTCTACAACTTCTCCTTTTTGGCATTAAGTGCTTGTAAATTGGGTCAGTGGGAAGTTACACTTCAGTCGACTTTGTTTCTGTTTCTCTCGTTGCTTGTTGCCTTGTTGCCTTGTTGCTTGTTCCTCATGTTGTCGTCGTGGTGGTGGAATAGCTATTGATGTTGCTGTGGTTGGTTGTGGTTGCTTGTACCACTACAACGTCATGTGTCATAAATTATTTGTTGTTCTTGCTCTTGCTCTTGCCAGTCGAAGAACTTTTGCCCTGTTTGATTATCGTTCTTTTATTTATTTATTTACTTCAAAGAGCATACTTTATGACTTACTACAATACTTGGCGTTTTTTTCGAGTGCAATTGGTAAATTTTGTTTGATTAACTTATTTTACAAAACGTTGATTTCGTAACTCTTGTGTACCCATTGAAAATTTGTTGATCAAGTTCGCTTCCCAAAGTCTTTCGTGCCACAGATCAATAGATCAAGTTCGCTTCCATAGCATTTTTTTGTTTTTTATTTGGCTTGAATTGAACTAGATGTAGCAATTCCAATTGATTACTTACATGTTATGTGAATGTTGTGAAAAAGAATCGAAGCACAAAATATAGTTAACGTTTGAATCACTCACACACACTCACACTGTTTTATAATGTTGCACGTATGTAGTCACGCCTCTTTAAGGCCAAGTTCTGCAGCTGATTACAGCTTACGGCCTATAGCTGAATGATTTGCTAACACTATTTATAAACTATGCCAGGCACTATTTTAAATCCGCCAATAGCTATTATAGTAACATGCACATGCACATGCACATGCACACATGCACCTATATATGTATGTATACACATCTGTATCCACATCCACATTGGAGGCAACACAAGCACCGCTCGTCCGTTAGAGGCAGTCAGGAAGCAATGTGCAATCTGAAGTGACTTTGGCTGTCTGCCGTCTAGACATTCTTCGATTTTTCCTGCCAGCTGCAACAACATCAACACCAACAGCAGCAACAACAACAGCAACAGCAGCAACATATGCAGCAGCAGCAAACCGATGAGTAGAACAAGTGCAACGGAGGCAGTTGCTACAACTGGAGAATATGTACATACTTACCGATTACATCCACGAAAGCAATGCATTTCGGTGCTTTGCTTGATTTTTATTGACACAAGTCGTTAGCGGACTTTGGAAAACGGACGGACGACTGCCAACTGCTGAATGGTGACTGCTGACTGTTGACTGCATGGCCTGGCACACATTTTGCATATTTTACGAGCTCGTGTTGTTGCTGTTGATAGTCTGGTAGTTTCGGATGGGCCTAAACTGTAACCGTTGACGATGTCATCCGAGCAGAGCATAAGCCGTGTCTGGGGCTTGTGCAATGGAGTTCTATAAAAAAAAAATAAAACTCTTGCATAATTACAGGAATGTGGAAGGTTTTGTTTTCAATTCGGATTTGTATTCGATGCACTTGTGTGAACGACTATGACTTTAATGATTATTTGGTCAGTATGTGCAGATGTTTACATTTGACCCAGGGGACAAGTGATGTGACCCACTTGCAGGATGCATGGATAAAATACAAAATAAAATCAAAGGCATGTTCACATAAATCAAGAACAGACATTAATGTACATTGTTTGTACATATGTATACAAAAGCGATATATAGATAAATAAATCATGAAGACCCCCTGCCAAATGAGTTTTCACATAAGTACACGGCGATTTCGCTTGTTAACATTAATAATAACTTGTAATTTGCAGTTGTTTCGAAGCCCCCGTTGTTGAA
Source organism: Sphaerogastrella javana (assembly GCA_037040025.1). NCBI lineage: Eukaryota > Metazoa > Arthropoda > Insecta > Diptera > Drosophilidae > Sphaerogastrella > Sphaerogastrella javana. The sequence continues at coordinate 47,279 of JBANCZ010000046.1, read as the reverse complement.
AATCACTGAGAGGGCGCCGCGGTAGAAGTACACAGCCGAGAAGTGGGCAAGCAGCAGAAGAAGAAAAAAAAACTAATTACAACATTTTTCACATATGTAAACATTCATTCATAATATTAAACCACACAACCCAAAGCCAAGTCAAAAACCATAGCCAAAGCCAAAGCTAAATCTGAATCTGAAGCTGAAGCTGAAGCTAGAGCTAATGCCAGCATAATGTAAACGCCGAGAAACTAAGAAACAAAAACAAAAACAACAACAAAAAAATTCGAAAACTCACTTTGAAGATCTTCCGCGTGGCTGGCACAGCTGTTGGTTTCTCTGTGTGTTGTTAATTTTTGTTCATTAAGTCAGAAAATGGCCAAGTTTAATGTTTGACTGAGGCACAAAATTAATTAAACATTTATCAAAATCAAAGCCGCATCGCAAGGCAATAAACGAGCGTCTCCCCCAAAACAGAAAAAAATTTATACATACAAAAATATCTTGGAAAGATCTGAGGCAAATCGCCTGGCGCACTGTTGACATTTCGTTGATTCAACAATACTTACTTATTATGATAGTCATTGTTTTTTATATTTATATTAACTCTTCGTACTAACTTGGCCATATTTTTTTGGTTTTTTTTTTGTTTTTTGTTTTTTGCTTGTTTTCGTTTGACATTGTATTCCTTTTATTGCCACTCTTAATCTTGGCTAGTTAAAGTGTGTGGCGCACATTGAAGCTGAAACTGAAACTGAAACTAAAATTGAAATTGAAATTAAAATTGAGCTGCAGATTGAGACGAGTCCCGCATTATGTTGAAAATAACTGAACTAAACCGAATAACAAAAACTATTCACATGCCGCATAACTCGGTCAGCTCGACCGGAGCATCCAATTTCGGCTGGCAATGGAAGTGGACATCGACATCAGTTGGCTGTCGCTTTTAAATGAAAAATGTTTAAAATAAAAACAAAAATCAAAATCCAAAAAAAAAAAAATTAAATAAAAAAAAAAATAAAGAAACACTCTGTATCGTTATTCTTTATGTGGGGGCCTTCGTTTTTAGTCTGCCTCACCAACAGCCAGACGCGCTGACAGTCGAACAGCTCGACAGACATTCGGACAAACAGACAATCGGACAAATGGACATTCGGATGGTCAGTCTCTCTCAGATGAGGTTGGTCTCGGACATTGGCATGGGCATATCGGTGACTTGGCCCAGCACTTGAACTGCACTTGAGTGTTGTAAATATTTTTTAAAGCTGCCTTATTGTATCAGGCGCTAAAGTTGAAACGAATATCAAATGCTCTGTTGAGCAGATGGGCAATGATCAGTACCAGTGGGTACCTTAACTCAATATATATGAACATGAATCAGGTGAATAATAAGCCATGCTTATTAATAGCTGACGGCAGCTTTGAACATTTCACATTTGGCTTTTGAGAGCATCTCAGGGTGGTCTGCCACACAGCTTTCAATAGGTTGTGCTGTAGCCTTCAATTTGATATAAAACGAATTCAACTATGTAAAGAAATTTCTTTTTAATTTATATTGTGTTGCGAGTTCTGTTAAGAAAGTGAATTTTCCATCTGCCAAAGAGCATCATACTCCACAAAAAGATGTGGCATTTCGTTTTGAATTTTTTTCGAGTTGGAGCTACTTTTATTGCTGTAAGTTTTATATCAGATTTATTTTATTTTATTTTTCTGTATTTTTATTTTTTGGTTTTTAGTTTTTTGGCAATTTGGGTTACATTGGCTTCTGCCTCCAAAAAATTATCTGGCACTTATATTCACGCTTAATTGGCATTTTTTACAAAAAGTCGAGCGTGCTGAAGACAAAAGCTAAAAACAAAAAACAAAGGAGCAAAACTTTTGGAGAGACATTCGTGATTCTGGGGTTCCTTGTTTGTCAGTTTCTCCCGGCATTGACACTCGCACTCAAAATCAAGAGGAAAAATCAATTTAATGAGCAAAACATGCTATAAATTACAATGGCAGAGGGCGAAAAAGCATTTTGCAATCAATTTCTTTTGGTCTCCCCAGTGCATGCAAGAAACACTTTAATAATTTCTTGCAAAAATTGGGTCACAACTTTGGTAGGTTTTTCAGTACGTTTTATTACTGCGTAGGAAATGCGTAGAATTAATAAATTTAATTTTATTATAATGCTGCTGCGACTGCTGTTGCTGCTATGACTGCGACTTCTTCTTCTTTGACAATGACGTAAAAAAAAGGAGAATTAATTTTATGAATTTTGCTAAATTGTCAAACCGGTTTTTTATTTCTGATTTGACCTTTTGTTTATTATTTGTTTCTACCCTTTAGTTTGTTGTTCTTAATCTTTTTAATTATTTATTTATTTTTATTTTATTTTAAATTTTAGTTTGTTTTGTTTTTTTTTTGCTGCAAATTGTGTATGGTTTTTTGCTGCCTAATCTAATAAATGTGTGTCTTTTGTTTCTTGCTTTCAGTGCGCATCCTATGCAATATGTCAGAGTCATCACCTTAAGCTGGATCCACAACAACAACAACAACAACAACAATAATAATAACATAGCACAGCAATAAACTGTAAGTTAATATGTGTTATGCTTAAAACAAGCACTTAAATACTTATTCGCTTGCTTTGCTTTGCTTTGATACATGCCACATCAATTTAACACGCTCGAAATGCGTTTCCAAATCTGTATCTAAATCCGATTCGGAATCCGATTCCGGCTACCCGGCTACACGCTATCAGAATGACTGATGAGCCTGCTCTATAAACTGGTTGACCTGCGTGTGGGGGTGTCTTCTCGCTCTTTAGTTATACCATATATATATTATATATTGTTTTAGCTGGCCGCATAGAAAATGTTTTGAATCGATTTTAAATGCAAATCGAATTTGCTCGCGCCACAAACTCGTATATATTAATTAGTCTAATGCGTTAGGCCGATTCTATTCGGAGTTTACTCTTCTAGTTTTACATTTTTTTGTTTCAATTCTGTATTTTTTATTGATTTCTATTTTGATGACGCGGTGCACCGCTGTGCTGAAAACAAGTTTCATCTGAGACTGATACGACTGATATTAATCGATGACTCTAGGAGTTTAGCTTTACAGCCATGTGAAATTTTATATATAGTATGTTATTTGAGTATTTAACTTATGATTGTAGCCGTGCATCATTGACAAATTGTTAAGACAAAAGGCATTTTTGAATGATTTGGCTTAAGCCGCCAACCAATGATAAATGGCTTTTGAATATGACATGAATTATGCTATTCGTACATCTGTTAAGAGTCAACACTTTTAGCTTTGAGATCTCAGCTCTGAGATCTGAGATCTCAGCTCTGAGATCTGAGCTCCAAGCTCTGGGGTCTAAGCTCTTAGCTCTTTGAGCTGCTTCCGTCATGCCAGACATAATCATAGATTGAATGAAAATGTCTCACATAGATACCACATATAATATGTTATGTAGTATGAGAAATTATAAATCAATGAATGACTGCAATGTGTGTTTGTGTGTGAGTGTGGTTGTATAAATGATATCAAATAGGTAGTCAAGTGTTTAGGCTTAAATTTTTGGTTAATCTGCCATTAAAAACATTAAATTCATTGAAACACCTGTTACGTTGAACCCGTGGCCCGAATGAAGCTACGCTTAACACGTCTCAAATGTTCAATAAATTTCCGCGAGTGGTACATAAAAATTTGTCACATAAATTACAATTTGCATTGCTGTTGCATGTCCAACAACGAGCAGGCTTGTTGCACGCACACCAACACACACACACAGACAGACAGACTGATGTATGTGTGTGTGTATGGGTTGGCATGTATTGGGTAATGCAAATGGCAGAACCGACGACCGACACGACCCTAATTGCCATTGAGTGTTGTCCCGTCCCGAACCAAATGCTGTTGCTGCTGATGGTGTTGCTGCTGTCGGTGTTGCTGCTGTTAGTGCTGCCAGGCATTAATTGTGCGTACAATTGCAACTGCAACAGTTGCAACATCTCAATTTGCATGGCAAGTTGAAAGGAGATGGCACTTTGCTTGTTACTGAGGCGTTGCACCGTTAGAGAGCCCATTTGGCATTCTGAGCAATTAGCCGCACTGGCAATTCAATTGGCAGACAGCATACACATACACACATACACACATACACCCATACACACACACACACAATTCCACACATATACAGAAATCTGTAAAACGGAGCGCGAACGCGCGCATAAATGTCAGATCCGATTTTGTGTAAGCAATTAAAAGTGCATTGCATTGCGAGGACATTGGCTGACAGATTGACAGAGAGCTGAGAGGCGAGAGTTGAGAGCAGAGAGCGGAGAGAGGAAACTGGAGAAAGAAGAGAGACAGCGCAGGCAGGCTTTATTTACAGCTTAATCTGCTTTACAGCCTCAGCAGCTGAAGATGAATGACTCGGTGTTGCCTTGAGGCGATAGACGACATACGATAGTTTGTGATTAAAAAGACATAGAAAGTAATACTAGTGACTTTCATTTTGCCACACCAGCAGATAGATAAAGATACAGAGAAAGAGAGACAGATAGAGAGAGTATATAAAATAAATGTCTCTAAGATAATAACATTCCTTAACAGATATGTAAATGAATCCCCAAGCACATTTTTAACCCAAAATCCTTACCTAAATACAATTTTAGAAATATATTGTCTACTCTCTACTCTTTGCATTCTAATAATAATTCTAATAAATAAAAGAAAAAGATATCTTAAAGACATTATAAGCCCTTTATGAGCGCATACATTTGGCCAGAGTTTATGTTAATATGTGTGTGTGTGTGTGTGTGTGTGTGTGTGTGTGTGTGTGTACCCTATTGATTTCCATTTGGCACGAGTTTCATAATTAAAATGCTGATCGGGAAATGTTGCGGTTCGTTCGAGCTACCGCAAGAGATTATGCAAGCAGCCAGGCATTTCAAGAAACATGGCCAAAGATGCAAAACTCTAAAAAGATACACAAAAAAAAAAAAACCAAAAACAAAACAAGAAAAGCTACAACAACAACATGAAATAGTCAAAAACTCATAGTGCTATGGCTTGGGTATTGTTGTTGCTGTTGGGTTTTTTTTAGTCAAGCTGCGCAGCCATTGGTCCACCGAATGTTGGCTCATTAGCATGTTTGGCACACGCCCCTTCGCAGCACACGCCCCGCACATGATAGGCTGTGCCGTGGCTGATTTCGGCTAGTTTCAAGCTGATAATAGCCGAAAAACACAGTCAACCGAATTGAGTTATCTGGCTCAGATTGTAACCAAGCATTTTTCGGCTTGTACTAGTGTGTCGGTTTCGCTTGGTGGCAATAAATCAAAATTATTATCCAAACATTTGACTTTTTAAGGCAACCAACCATTTTTGGCGAGCACATCTAACACACATTAAATATATATTTGCATATACATATGTGTGTGTGTGAGTGTGTTTGTCTTGGTTCCTGGTTGAATCCGCTAGCGCTTGACTCAGCTCTGATCAAGCCAAAATAAACGGCCTTTAAAAGAATGCCACGAGTAACAGTGGCGCTGGCTTATCACGCGAACGCAATCTACAGACGACGGACTACGAACTATGGACTAGAGTCTTGTGGGCCAGACTCCTAACATCTTAGCTCCACATTTGAATATGACGCACGAGTGCACCGCATGTCCAACTAGGGTGTGTGTGCCCGATGCCAGTTGCTCGTAATCGTGTCCAACGCTCTGCCACTGCAACTGCAACTGCAACTGAGACTGCAACTGCGACTACGACAGCCGGCGGACACGTTCGATTTTGACTTGTAGGGGCAAGCTTGATATTCGATGTGCGATAAGAAATTTATAGTTTCGGTTTAAAAGACATTAGAGTGTAATATACTTTGAGTTTGGCCCAGCTCTAGCTGAAGTATCTAGTGCTCATACACCACACCACTCTGTACTCAGAGCCAAAAGAGGCTACTTTGTTGCTAAGGCCCGGTCCGTGTTGCGTTGGTGGGTGTGTGTATATATTCATAGCTAGCAGGGTCGGTGCTAAAGTGCTCAATATATGCAAATATTTGCATGAGCTGAGTGCGATACATATTAAAAAAAGAAAAATATAAATACAAAAGACTTAGACAACGAACTGGCTCAGTCAACGGCCTGTCATAAAGCAATGGCCACATGCCGCAGGGCAAAACAACAACAGCGGACAATAGTTGTTAGCATTAAGCGGCAGCAGTAGTAGGGCCCAATCCGGCGCACATTAGCATGCAATGAGAATGAAGGTGGAATATTTTATAGACCGGCCGCATGCAATTAAAATAATATAATATCGTTTAATCGCAAAACCACTTGAAGTTCATACTAACTGTATAAATGCAGCTTATTTATTTATATATTTAGATTTTTAGTTAAAACGTTAGTTCTCTAGCAGCTCTATTTATGGTTATTTGATTGCCTGGAAATTCTTGCTGTGCAAAGTGAACATGCCATATCCATGATTTGCACACATGAAATGTGCTCCCATGGCTGTCAGCCAATCCCCTTATAGGCCATAGATCTTATGACAGCAAATTTGCAATTAGATGCAGCTACAGTTTCAGTTTCAAACTAAATTTACTACTTAAACTCATAGTCATAGTCAGACTCATAGTTGTTATTGTAGTTGTAGTCGTAGAGCTTTTAAGCAACAGCGCGTATTAAAGTACTGGCAAATTCATTTCTATGCAAATTTCTAGTTTCCATTTCGGTTCTCCTGAGTTTCACTTTCAATTCGCTGTTTTTTTTGGCCTTTTGTCACATTTATACAGGCGGCGTTGCCTTTTGTCTTGCCACCATATGCATCTCTAGGTTTTGCTAGTTTTGTATTGTTTTTTTTTTTTTTTTGCCTTTGTTTTTCTTCTTCTTTTCGTTTTTTGCTTACTGTTTTCCTTTTGTCTTCAGTTTGAAATTGTGTTTTATATGGTAAAATGCAATTTGTGCAACTTGCAAGCGCGACAAACAGCAGCAACAGCATCCTTTGCTTTATATTGAAAGTGAAGTCTGTTAGCATACATACTTATTTGTTGTAGTTACTGTCTATGTTTTTGTCATTGTTATTGTTGTTGTTGTTGTCGCTGTTGTTTTACTTTGTAAAATTTGCATATTTGTGCACAGCTGCTTTTCTTCACTTGCTGCTGCTGCTGCTAACAATTTTTGGTTTTTTTGTTGCTGCTGTTGCTGTTGTTGTTGTCTTCTATTGCATTAATTTTGGCTTCTTGTTGTCGCTGCTTATATGGCTGCTGGCTTGGATGCTGTTGCCTGTTGCCTGTTGTTGTATCTGGCTGTTGTTTGTTGGGTTTTTTGGGCTTTAGGCCAAAGCACTGTGAGCCTTCATGTACAAAGCATTTTACGTTAGGCACTGGCAGTGTTGCCACATTCTGTGCCATTCAGGCGCTTTGTAATTAATGGTTAATTAATTGAAACGAAGTAGCTGACAATCTTAATGATTCGTAATTTGTTATTATGGTAATTTATACAAGCTAAGGCAGCAAAAGGCAGCCAATGCCCACAAGACAACACCAACACAATGAAAACTGCTGCTGCTGCTGCTGTTAACAGCAACTGTTGCTGCTGTTGCTGTTGCTGTTGCCAGTGATCTGCTGTTGTCTTGTAAGACATATGCGAGTACAAATAAAAATTCATTAGCTTCTGAGCCCTGGCTGAGTTTGACGACAGCGCCAATTGTCTAATTGCAGTCACGAGCAATTTATGTTGTTTGTTTAAAGCATGAGAGTATGTGTTATATATATAAAACATTGTACTTCATATATGCCATATAGTTGGGCATATACCAAACATATAATACACCCACTAGTTGCCCTAAGAACTGGGCCCACTGGCTTAAGCTTAAGGTAGTTAGAGACGAAGCTGCAACATGCCGCAGAGTGGCATCAATCTGTGCGCCTTCCTGGAAGATGAGCACGACTAGCAAACAACGGCAACAACATTAACAACAACAAAGCAAACAGCCTGTCGCAAACACACAACAACAGCAACAATAGCAACATCAACAGCAGCAGCAGCAGCATCAACAATAGCAGTAACATTCAAGTTGAAAAAAAAAACGACTAGAAATTTGCATCTTGACGAATTTAATGATGATGATGAAAACGACGCCACAAAAATTTTTGATCGACCCACAAGTTGTGGCAGCCTCAAGGAGCCCACAGACAACACACGATATTTCCATGTTGTCTCTTACGGGGATGTGGGAGTGTTGTATCTGTTGCTGCTGCTGTTGCCTCTGATGTTGCTGTTTACTGTTGCCTCTGCTGTTGCTGTAGATGTTGCTGTTGCTGTTGGTGCCATTGGGTGAGACGGCAACAGCATCAAATTTATGAAGATGCTGTTTGGGTGGCATTGCGGAATGTTTGACGTTTGACGTTGCTGTCTTATGTCAAGTGTTGTATGTTGTATGTTGTCTGTTGTATTTGTGTCTGATGGGCAAGTGAAAATATTTTCATTGCACTTTGACATGACAGCAAACAAATTGCTATAGACACAAACACACAGTCGTATACTGCAGAGATAGAATCACAAACGGCACACACCTACAAATGCGAATAGTATAAACAGTTAAATGACTTTAATGAATGGCACTCAGCCTTCAAATCTGAATACATGGGATCGTCGCTAGGCGCCCACCATTTCTGTCTCTCTCTCTCTCTCTCTATCCGTCTCCCTGTCTATATGTTATACAATTTCGATAGCTATAGATGCAGAGTCTCTGTGTGTTTGTGTGCTGATTAGCCAGAATTCCTGGCGTGCTGTGCTCTGACCTGCTCTTTTGTTTGGCTGCCAAGTGGCGCCGCCAGCGATCACGTCACAGACACAGCAACAACAGCAGCAACAGCAACAGCTATAACAAAAAATAGCTGTAGCTTATTGTTACTATTTGCCTTTGATTGTTGGCCAGACTCACGATTCGGTTTCAATGTCTTTCAACTCGTTTGCCAAAATCAATATAGTTATCATGCGCTCTCTCTCTCTATGCTGGCAGAGGCGTCTAAATCGTTTAACTTATTATATATATTATGGCTCTGCACACACACACACACACACACATATGAGTACCCAAACTCTCTGTGTGCGTTTATGAATATGTTTCATAGTTTTGGCATTTGAAAGCAGCAAATTAAGTTACTGCCTAGACAGCTGTCAAAATTGTGCCTCGGCGGGTTAACGCCCACCCAAAAAACTCAATTAACATGTCACGTTTGGGCAATGAATGCAGTTTTGGTTTCTCATTATTATGTCGCCAGTCAAAAGCAATTGAAAGTTAACAAAAAAAAAAAAAAAAAAAACAACGCAACAATCAAAATAGCAACATTAACAACAACAGCAACAACACTAACAGCAACAGTAACAACAGCAACAGCAGCAGCTCTTGCCAAATTCGTGCGCTACCGTTTTGCAATGACTTAGAACCACAACAACAGGACAACAACAGCAGCAACAGCACCAACAGCAACAACAACAACAGCAACAACAAAAGAATCAACTTGTTAAAATGCAAATTTGTGACTTGGGGGTTTGCTCGCCTTACGGACTCATTGACGTTTGGCATTGGGACAAACAACCTTATTGATTTTGATTCATTTCTGCCGTTTACCCATGTTACGTATATATTTTTTTTGATTTCATTTTTTTATTGAGCTGGGTATTGAAAAGTTTGAGCTAACTGCCTTTAATTAAAACATTAATCACAGTGTGAAGAATTTACTACTGCAGCTGCTTTTGCTCATGATGTTGCTGCTGTTGTTGTTGCTGTTGTTGCTGCTGTGAAAGCAGCCAAACTGAATTTTCACCTCGGACAGCAAATTGTTGCAATGCTGCAAATGCTCTCCTTTGGAGTGTGGGCTAGCTAGATGGACATGTTCTGATACAAGTTTGCTAGCTAATTCGAAATTTATTATAGCGCCTATTGCACGGCAGCAACATCACTCACAGCAGCACCCACCAGCAACATTGCATGCGCTTGGCCTTATTTGGGTGGGGGGGGGAGTCCCCCCAGTCTTTATGCAGATGTCTGTAGTAAATTGTTTATGTATGTGTGTGTGTGTGGGTGGGCATAGCGACACTTTCTACCAATTTCTGTTCGGCGATTTGCATTTAATCAAGTCAAAAGGAAAATCTTAAATAGTGATTTTTTATGATTGCCAGCATTGATTGCTTTATGAGCGTTCTTCCGGTTAACTGAAACAAATTATTTTTATAGGCCAGCATAAAAATAGCGAAGCTGTAACTAACAAAGATGTTGTTGCATCTACAAGCAGGTACAACGGCAACAACAACAGCAGCAACAACAGCAGCAACACTAGCAGTAGCAACAGCAGCAACAATTGCAATTGGCAGTTGACAACAGCATCGGACAACGGGCCAATCAGCAACATCTTCGGGCTGCCGTTTGGTTTGGAGTCGCTTTTAAGGCTTTGTCATTAATCAAATGGAATTGAAATGCGCCGCGTGTACATCACACGACGTTTGTTGTTGTTGTAGATGTTACTGCTGTTACTGTTGATGTTGTTATTGTTGTTGTTACTGCTGCTGCTGCTGCTGATGTTGTTGTTAGCTGTGTTTGGCGCTACCAACATGTAGCGCCCATTTGGAGTTTGCCATTTTTGCGCATTTTAATCATGCTTGTCTCGCCTGAAGTTATTTGGCTTTTTACGTTTCTTACGTTTGCTTATGCCAAAGATCTCGCAGAGCTGATAAAGCAACGTCTGCGCAGCCACTGCCACTGCCACAGCAGCGTTGCCGCCAACGCCAATGCTAACCAAAAGCAACAGCAACATCGACTACAACAGCAACAACAGCAACAACAACAACAACAACAGCAGGCAAACAGTGGTCGAAATGATTAATACATCTTGATGCGATTTGGTTTGTAACGCAGGCCAATAAAAACGTTGCTTTTGATTGACAATGCCAGGCAAAAGTTTTGAGATGATGTCCGTTGATTACTTCATTAGGCTAGCCCCTGCTTGCAGCAGCTCTAAGCTTTGCTTTGAAAGTTGCTTCTCGCTTGCGGTTGCAACTAGCCCATTGCCATCACTATTCAGGGGAAAGGGGGGTACATAGTGATACTCAGAGCGCAGAGTCTATTTGATTCAATTATGCATTTGCATGCAATTGAAACATTTGACTCCGCCGGCAACAACAGCTGCAAATTCGCATCCGAGTGCCATCCGCTTATCAGCGGCTGCGACTATTGGTCTATTGGTCAATTGGTCAACGAGTGCCGAGAGCCGAGAGTCAAGCCGTTACGTGCGTTTTAGCCGGTTTGTTTTTTTTTTTTTTTTTTTGTTTGTTTGTTGCCTTTCGGTCGGCTGGTGGGCGATAATTATCTACTTGAAAAATGATCGACTGGCTTACGGCTTGCTGCAGATCGGTCTCACTTCGCTAACGATGAACATTTTGCATAGGCAACACACTCACATATGTGTTCCTGTATAGGTATATGTGTGTGTGTGTGTGTGTGTGTGTGTGTGTATCTATTTATGTGTAAAAAAATAAATCAATAAAAATTGTTGGCTTTTGCAGCTGCATGGATACGCTTTTATGAGCCCCAGTCAATTCCATCCGTTTACGATGCGTTTTGTATGGGCTTTACTATGCTATCGGCTTTACGCATACCAAAAATAAAATGTATGTGTGTCAGTGATTGAAATAACACTAAACCTATAACGATTTGTAAAATAATCAACTGCACTTAATAAAAATAATTTAGTTTATCACTAAACTTTATTGCATATTTGATTTACGAACAAAAATTGTCGTTTTACATCACTGCATAAAAAAACTTTCCCCTTCCAATTGAAAACCGATAAAAAATATTTAAGCTATATCTGTTTTTTTGGTATTTATGATTATATAGTTAAATAGTTTTTATCTTAAGAATTTCTCAAAAAAAAAAAAGTTCTATTCCATCTGAATTGCTATCCCCTAGATTAATACTATTAAATTCTTAATGAATTGAAGCTATCGATATTCTGAAATTATTGATTTGTATCGATATTGTGACTATTATCGGCCAATATATAATTTTTCACTTGTGGTACTCCATTTAAGCCAATCGAAACTGTAATTTGATTGCGCTACGTGAAGCGACTTGTTGCTTGTTACCAATTCTCATGTTTGGTATTCGATTTTTCTGGATCTACAGGTTTTCGAGTCGCATTGTCTTCTTTCTATATAGCTTTATCGCCGAGTCTCTTTAGCTCTTTCGCTCTCCTTCATTGGCAATTTCGCTACAATTGTTGAATTATTTTAATTGATTGAAGTGGAAATGGGGATCTGGTACTGGTTTCCATTTGAGCGCGTCTGCAAACGGCATCTACACGCAGTTCGCCAATGTATGTATTGCCTATTGGTAATTGAAACTTGTTAGTGAAGACATTAAAAAATCGTCTAGCACGGAATTCAGGTTAAAAATGCGTTGCAAATCGTGCAAAAATCGACAACATGAAATCAAATCTGATGAAAAAAGATCAAGCAAATATGCAGTGTGCAGTTAAAGCCGACATAAAATACCAATAACACCAGCAGAAGAGTCTTAAGCGTGAGATTTCAAAAACAAACCACTCCGATACGTAGAATAGGGTAAGCAATGAGACAATGTCGACAAAAAAAAAATTGTGTAACCGCAATATAAAAAATTCCTGCACATAAACTAATCTTGGCAGTAGCGGTGGCTTTTGACTACCGCGTATTTTTAATAGTTTCTTTTTTCCCCCACCATTTGTATTTGACGCCTGCTCGATGGGTCACCTGCAGGCGTAGAGAAGTCGAGATTTGTGGGTAGTGGGTGGTGGATGGTGCGCCGAGTGAGGTGGTGATTGGTAGTCATGCTAATCATGCACCCGACCGATGCACACCAAAGAAATTGTGCCGAAAATTTCATAATTTTTATGTTTTTTTTTCGTCACAGAGAGCATAGCTACAATAAATTTCCCTCGCAATTTTCAAATGCAATTTGCATGCCAAACAAAGCAACATACAACAACGCAACACACAATGCATTGAGGCGAATTAACATACACATATTTTATGTTACAAGCCAAAGTCAGACTTCATGTCAAATAGCGTAAAATATTAACTTGTATTTTGTAAATAAATATGTCCAAAAATTCGTTTAATTAAAAAAATTATTGGCGCATTTTTATTTATGGCGCATAATCAAAAGCTTCCCCAATATGCAAAGAAAAAAAATCCAAACGTGGTAGAAACAAGTTGTTGGTAAAAAAGCATGGCCAAATCAACGAATGTTGAATGCACTTAAGAGAGAAAATGTAACCATATTAGTTGTTAGTAAATAATAAGAATTTCATCATGAAATTACTAACCTGTTCATTTGAAAATTCCCTAATTTATTTTGAATATTAATCAATTTCGTTTAAAAGCAAAACTCAATTGGTTAATGGAATTGCTGTGAATGCAAATAGATTATAATAATATATATTAGAATCAATTGCCGATTATATTAATGTGAATTCATCTACTGATTATTATTCCCTGCATTAGGATAATGCCATGTTTGACTCATCTCCTATTTTTCTCTCTGTATGTGTATGTGTGTGTTTTTGGATACCCCCTTTAAAGAGTATGAAGTATCTAAACATGCTATCATGTTTTTTTAAATGATGCCGCTGCAGGCTGTTTGCATTGGCCAAAATGCGCTAACAATTTCTACGATTACGATTGCAATTGCCAGTCAGCATATAAAGGAATAAAGACTGTATGAAGACTATGTCTTCGTCTTCTTCTTCGTCTTTCTCTTCGTCTCGATATTGGTATTGGTGTTGGTATTAGTATTGGTCTTGGTCTCAGTTACAGCTGGGACCACATGCATCTTCATCTTGTATCATGATGCATGTGCTGGGCACATGCACGTACATGATTGGCCGCCAGGCAGCTGATCAGTGTCGGTGTGAATGTGTGTGTATGTGCCTCTGTGTGTGTGTGTGTGTGTGTGTGTGTATCTCTTTGTATGATTGTGTATGTATGTTTGTTGTGTTTGCATTTTGCACATCTTAGCCACGCGGCAACTTTCTTTCGGATTTTTGTTTTTTTTTTTTTTTTTTTTTTGGGCCGCAACCAAATCACAATAATCGTGGCCAAATTAGTCAATATTTGCGCCCCAAAACGCTCAAGCAAAAGCTTATTTTATTTAATACTACTTCTTGTTTTTTCCATCTTTCTTTCTTCTTATTGTTACTGTACGAATTTTATTTGTGGAAATAACAATATTTTGCCAAGGATGCTGCATCTCACTCTCACTCTGTCGCTGTGTAGCATTTACTATGAATAAAGTAATTTTTGAATTTAAACATCATGATTAGCTTAACTACAGAGGCGCAGGTAGTCCAACTCAGACAGTGAGGCGGTTAAAACAGTTAGGCTGTGGGGCAGTCAGCTAGGCATTCAGGCAAATGACTACAAATGATTACGCATTTGATGCAAAAGCCGCAAAGTTTTTTTTTTTTGGATTTTACTTCGTTTTTTTTTTTTTGGTGAAATTTAGCAGAGGCAGCCTTTTGCCTTCTATGGTCGAGCCAGATGGATGTGCGATAAGCCATGAAAAACACTGAAAACGAGCTCACTTCCAGTGCTTAAAATGCCACAGACACTGGCCATTTGTTCGCTCCTTTTTTTCTGTTGTTGTTGTTGATGTTTTATATATTTTTTTTTTTTTTTTTTGCTTTACTCTTAGCCATTGGCCTGTGCACTTGCAGTTGCAGTTGCAATTGCAAGTTGTTATTGCTGCCGTTATTGTTGCTGCTGCTGCTGCTGCTGCTGTTGTTGCTGCTGCTGATGTTGCAGGCTCTAATGGGTCGTGTCTGCCGCTGCCGCATTTTAATGCATTTGGAGATCAGGTGTTGATGCTGCTGCTGCTGCTGTTGTTGTTGCTGCTGCCGCTACTATGTATCACAAAGACCTGGCTCCACATTGCAGTTGATTTCTGCGTAGATTGCACTTAAATGTTCCTAGCAACAGCATCTGAAATATTTATACCATGGCATTTTCTCTTGCGTTTTTTTTTTATTTCATTTTTGTGCTCTGCCCTTATCTAAAGTATGCGCTAGAGAATACGCCAGGCTCTCCGAGGTTGTTAGTGTTGCTGTTTTTGTTGTTGTTGTTGTTGTTGCTGCTATTGCTCTCTGTGTTTTATGCAAATTTGTTAAGTCATTTTTATTTGTGGTTCTCACGCTGCCACACCAGACTGTCGACTGCCATTTTTCCTCCTTATGCGATATGTATGCCAGCGACACAGACCCCAAAAATATATATATATATATATACATAAACAAAAATACATTAAAAAGAACCTGCAAATCAATTGACAATTTCAACATTTAGTACTTGCTGCACGACTTCAAACAGACCAAAAAAAATTTCAAAAAAAAAACCAAACACATGAACAGCAGATCAAAATCTGCAATCGCAATCGTTGCAACTGCAGGTTAGCTGTCAAATCGATTTCGATTTCGATTGCTTTTACTGCACCGATTAATAGCGCTCAAACTGACCGCATAGGTTTTTAATCAAGGCACCACCCTCTCCCATGCAACTCTTGCTGTGAGTCTCAGTATATTATTTGATTTTTTTTTGTTTTTTGGCAACTGGTTTGGGTGAGTTGTCTCTCTGCCTGTTCTAAATGCCCAGCTTGTTGTGCGGCTCGCAAAATCTATGCAAATGAAACAAAAACCAAACACACCAAAATACGAAATCCAAAAAGAAAAAAAAAAGCAGCATGTCACAGCGTCAGTTGTGGTTTTAGCCAAAGTCCAAGTGCGACGTCGTGAGATTTACGAGGCAAGCACGCCAAATGTGTTTACACTTTGTCACCCTTCTGTCAGTTTGATTTATTTATTTGCAGATAGCCAGTAAAAACAAAAACAAAAACAAAAACTAAAACAAAAACAAAAAACAGCTCGCTGCGAAATGGCTAAAGTAGCTGGCCAAATTAAAATGCAAGTATTGCTGGAATGCACAACTCCAAACACAACTCGGAGCTCAACTCGGAGCTGACCAGAACAGAGAGCGAGCTAAGTGAGCCGAGTGCAAGAAATGGGCGAATGAATGAGTGATTGACTTATACAGCCAACTGACAAGTGGCTTAAATAAATTAATGTGCATGTAGTATATACACTAGATGGCAAAAGCCACAGTGTTTAATCACAGAGGTGTGGATGTTGCATTCGCTTAAAACATAGATCTAGAGCTATGACTATCTTTAGTATAGCTATGTTATACATACTACAAAGTATAATGAAACTACAATATTATTGTAAAAGAATTTAATTAGCTCTAAACACACTGCTAATTGCCATTTGACAGGGAAAGAGAGAGAGAGAAAGAGAGAGTGGAGGGGCCCTCAAAGTAAGGCGTCGCTAATTAAAAAATAGCTGTTGTTTAAGCATTAGTTAATATATACATAGTACAGCTTTAAAGGTACAAAATGTTATACAACTTATGAGCAACCATATATCAGTGTTAACTTTAAAAGCATTTCCTCTGCTAATCTCACCAACTAAGTAACCCAATGCTAAACGACGATAATTGCATTAATAAAAGAATTGTGATTGATTTGTGCAGTCCAGTGAACTTGTTTCAATAAATTAGTACCTAATTAATTATGAATGCATGGCAAAGAGTTTATTCGTTCCCTATGGTGTTACATCACTATCGGGTTTATTTTGAATAAACATGAATTCCACTAGTTCAACTGCTCTACTAACTCTACTACTAATACTACTACTACTACTACTACTACGACAAAAGCTGGGGCAATTAATAAAAAAAACACAAAACTGTTCTGGTGTAATTACTATCTTTTATCTAATAGAAACCATTAACTATATGCTACCACAATATGGTATATATATCTACTCTTGCCACTACTAATTGCGCTAATACTAAAATTTGCTATTCAATTTTTTTTTGAGCTATAATTACGGGCTTTAAAGTCAGACAAAAGCCTACCATTAATACAATTTATATACACGTTTAGCCTTCATATGCCATATCTGAGGATCTTAAATATCAGCGACCAGTTGTATCTATGGCCAATTTCATTGATTTAATATTTTAACTGCTTTAACACGATTTAAACGATTTCAAAATCAAAACGAAATTACAGTTTTTGACCTCTATTAATAATATTTTGGTTCACTTTTGGACTCTTGCAGCTTTGTCTATCAACAATAGAACTTAATAGCTACGTGATAATATTGTTATCGCACTGGAAATTCACGCTCTGCAACAAATGATTGGCACGGAGGATATGTCCACATCGGCTGGCATGGATATAAGTGAATCCTTTCGTGCCGAGGATCTCGCCAAGACAGATTTCTTTGATTTTGTCACAGCGCCAGATATGGGCATTGGCATTGGTGTTGGTGTTGGTGTCGATGTTGGCGTTGGCGTTAGCCTGCAGCAGCAATCACAGCAGCAACAGCAACACTGCAACAATCAACAACAGCAACAACAATCACACCAGCAACAACAACACAGTCACAATCACAGCCAAGGGCATCAGCCAACAACATCACAAACACCACAGCAGGCAGTCTGTGGCGGTGGTGCGAGAACCAGCAGCAGCATGACACATGACGTCGGTGAAAGTGGAGGCGGTGGCATTGTTGCAGTTAGCAATCGCAACGGCAGCAGCAGCAACAGCGGCGATCCTACGTTACAAGGCTATGAGGTGAGTTTCATTTTGTAATATGAAACATATATTGAGATATTTTAGTTGTATATGAATATGAAATATGTATCTACAACATACGCAACTTCCTTTGTGTTCGATTTTTTTTGCAGTTCTGGCACCAGGAGAAGGACAACTCCTCCATTTTCGAGGACCTCGATCGCTACTGCTGGCAACAGCAACCAGTCGCAACCAGCGCCACGGCCAATGTGAATGCCAGCAATGTACGATGTTCCAACCAGCCCAGTCCAACATCGCCGCATCAACAGCAGCAGCAGCAGCAGCAGCAACAACAACAGCACCAGCATCCTCACCAACACCAGCAACAGCAGCAGCAGCCCAACGCCAGCAGCTCGTCAAGCGCTGCGGGAAGCAGCAGCGACACGATTAGCAGCCTGGATACCACGGACGGCCAGATTTACACACTGACAGTATTAAATGGAGGCGAACCTTGGCTCAAACGTGCCGAAACGGAACAGCTGCCCAGTTCTCTGGATTTAGACAGTTTACTGGGCAGCTTTCCAGGCTACATCAAGTCCGAGTATCCCTACGATGACAGCGGCTTCAGCACCGATGGCAAGGATGTCATTGTGAGTGGGGCCGATGCCAATGGTCTCAGCAGTATTTCGCAGTCACAGCAGCCACTTGGTCAGACGTTACCCTCGCTGGTCACAGCCATCTCCATAGCGGGCGGCGGTGTCAATGAGCTGGGTCAACAGTTGGCGCAGTTTCAGAACAACAACAACGACTGGCATATGGCTGATCATAACGTGGAGGCGGAACATAACTCGGCGGAATCGCTGTTACGTAGTGCACTGCAAGGTAAGGGCTATGCCAAGGGTCTGCATATGCAGAATGGCTTGGCGCTGCCAGTGGTCAAGGATGATGAGATGCGACGGCTGCTCTTTACACCGGATGATGCAGCCGATGCTCTGGGTTTTGCGGACTCCACGCTGAACGCAGCGCAAATGTTCGATGATGCACAGGGCATGGGACATGCAGCTGGTGGCACACACATGTCCTCGACGAATCATGGCCAGCATGGCGGCAATGCCAGCATCATTGTGGATGATATGTTCCTTTCGCTGGAAAATGCCTTCAGCGATGATTTCGAAAAGATCAAGCGCATTGCCAATGAAGTGCAGCAATTTTGCACTGCCGGTACTGGCACGCCCACGCCTGGAGACTATGGCAGCAGTGATGTGCTAATGCAAATCTCACCCAGTGCCGCAGCCACAGCCACAACGACAACGCAACTACAGCCCCTGACCAATGTACAGCAGCAGCAGCAACAACAGCAGCAGCAACAGCAGCAGCAACAACAGCCACCACCACCACCGCAGCCACTGAAGCCCGAGGTATCCACATCGACGGCCAGCACTACGGTGGGCACATCCGTGACAGGTGGTCGACTCGGTGGCGTCAGCAAGCCGAAGAAGCAGTACAAGCGCAGCAACAGCAGTGCCAACAACAACAACAACAACAACCCCAATGTGGCCAACAACAACAACAGCGGCAATGGCAATGTCAACGGCCTGGGCGTCGCCATCGGCAACGGCGGCAGCTCCTCTTCCAGCGGCAGCGCCAGCAGCAGCAGCAATAGTCCACCTGCTAACTGCAACACCAGCGGCAGCTCCAGCAGCGGCAGCAGCGGACAACGCAAGGAGCGTTCCCTGCACTATTGCTCAATCTGCTCCAAGGGCTTCAAGGATAAGTACTCGGTGAATGTGCACATACGCACGCACACTGGTGAGAAACCCTTTGCCTGTTCCCTGTGCGGCAAGAGTTTCCGCCAGAAGGCCCATCTGGCCAAGCACTACCAGACGCACATGACCCAAAAGAACAACGGCAGTCTCATCAAGGGCAGTTCGGCCAAGCACCAGCGCGCCAACTCCAACGCGGCCAACTCCAGTGCGTCTCTAGCCCAGCAGCGACAGCTGAGCGCTGTGGCAAGTGGACCAGTGCCCACGCCCAGTTTAATGAGCGCCGGCGTTGTGCTCAGTGGTCCCAGTCCAAATGCGCCAGGTGGTGTATTACCGCCAGCGAATGGACTGCTGGCGAATCGGTAGTGCAGCGCCCATAGAATTAGACGCATATACTAGATTACTCTTAGGCTATGTAGCACAAAAACAAACACAAACAGCAAACAACAAACTATTCTTTGTTCCTTACTTACAAAAATAAATGAAAAACAAAATAAAAAAAGAGAAAATACAAAAAATATAAATAACTAAGTTTACTATGTACACAAAATACTCTTTAGGAACTACTACTATCGACTACTACAACTACTACTCCTATGACTAGGCTGAAGAAGTATTTCCTGATTGATGAATTCCTAACTCAGCTTTCTATGCAATTCCTATACATTACAAACAAACAAAAAAAAAAAAACCGTAACTCATTTAAAATTATATGAATCGAAATGAACAACAAAAAAATACTCAATTTTCACACTCACACAAATTAATTTTAAATGTGCCAAATTTCCGAACAAACATTAAGTAATTGCAAATATAAATATTAATTATCTAATTATAAAATATAAAGTAAAAGTAAAATGTTTCAACGAAGCTAATAAGCAAATTTACGAGTGGTGATATCAAAATGAGGCCAAACGCTTCCTTTGCAAAAAAAAAAAAAAAAAAAAAAAAAAAAAAAAACAACTTAAAGCTAAAGTATAATAAATTCTATAATTCTCACCCATAATTGTTGCTGTAATTGTATGCATAACATTTATTTATAAATAATTAATTCGTTAAACCACGTTTCCTGTTAGTTAAATAAAAAAAAAAAACATGTTTGACTTTAGTTGCTTTGTCCAAATTAGCATAAAATGAATTGTTCAGTTGTACATAAGGCTCACAAAATACACTCACCATATTATTCGAATTTAATCCAGAACTAACTTAATACTCATTAATTTTTTATGCTGTGTATAAGGCATTCGCAATTAGCTCCCACAATGTTGATGTTGATATTGATGTTGATGTTGATGTTGATGTTGATGTTAATGTTGATGTTGATGTCGATGTTGATATTGTTGGTGTTGTTGTTGCTATTGTTTCTTGTCCCATGCAACGCAATGCACTTGCCATTACTTTTTGTATTTGATATAGAAGTCGTATAAGTAATAAACAAAAACAATTAATCCAATGATCAATCGATCTAAATAATCGGGCAGATCTGTTAACACTCGCTCAAAATTGTACTATAAAGAGAAAACGAAGTAGATTATTATTTTTATCATTAAGCGTAGTGTATAAGTAAAACAAATTCTTAATGTAATTATTGTAGGATTCGTTAATTGTAATTAAACTGCCAATTATTTTGTGATAGTTTTAAAAATGAAGTTCATTATACATACATTTTTCCGGTGTTTGGGTTATGTTTATGTTTACTACGTTACATATTTGTTATACTACATATATATACACATATATATAGATATGCATATGCACTATATGTATGAATTTACCTGTACTTACTGTGAACTCTTGCAATATTCTCTAATTTATTGAACTTAGTTTATGTACATAATGCAGATACTCTCTAATTCCTAATGTCTAAGACCATGTTTATACCATAATATGCATAGTTATTTTTGGCTAAGCTTAATTCCAATTACAATTTACAATATATACAAATTTAGTTAAATGTTTGTCAGTTATTATTTATGCAAACGAAAAACAAAACAAAACAAAACACAACAACAACAACAAATCAAGCTATACATTTTAGTACTAAGGTCTTACGAGTTCTCGTACATTACAACATTTTTTTTAAGTATTGCAAACATGAAAAATCTATATGAATAAACACAAATAAAAACGTTTTATTGACAATTTAATTGAATACGCGCACTTATACTTGCATACCTAATTCATTTGGCCATAGCCAATAGCCAAACAACTGCACAGCCGTAGGCCAATAGCCATCAAGGCCCATTGGCAGTAGCCGAGCGTTGGCAGTGTGTTAATTAGTTTTAACGGCGACCGCCCGTTATAGCGGCCTGATGCCTATTGCCTGGTGCCTACTGCCTGGATCTGGCCAAGATCATCAGGGGCATATAAATAATTTTCTCCAATAAAGGAAGCGCATGAAAGCGCATGCATCTGCGCATGTCAACAACAACGACAACAGTGGCTGCAAATACTGTTGCTCCTGCTGCTGCTGCTGCTGCTGCTGCTGCTGCTGCTGCTGAAGCAGCAACATTACACAGGCGGCACTTGTCAGTCAAAATCAAAGTGCTCAGCTACTGCTGCATTAACAGCATCATCATCACAGCCAGGAAGAGTGAGCGTTAGAGCGCGATTGGCAGCGTGAGCGGGAGCGGGAGCAAGGCAGAGCACTTGTGAGCGAGGGGAGGTACCAAATGCGCGGCACGCATGCGCCAAGCTGCCAGCCAGACATCAGTGCAGATTAGAGAAAATGTTTTACTTGCAGCAAAAGCGCTGTGCAAACACAGCATACAGCGGCTGCAAAACCATCGAGTGGCTGCACAGTGAGCGGCAAAGTCATTTGAGATCGAAACATGTCGATTAGGGAATTTCAAGAGGCGCCAGTTACTGGCGCAGGTGGCTCAGCTCAACTCAGTTCAGCTCTGTTCAGCTCAAGCTTGGCTCAGCACACATCATCCGCGTTTGCGTCCGTGTCCCCGTCCACGTCTCCGTCTCTGTCTCTGTCTGCGTCGACGTTGTCGTGCCACCTTGGGGGAGCTGCAGCCGTAGTCGCTGCGAACAAGCATCTTAATTGCATTTGATGAACTTTGAGCCAAAAAGTCTTCTGCCAAATGCATATTTGCGCAGCCCAAGGGGGCGCTTCTGTGTAGTCCATAGGCGCATGCATTTTTTCGACAAATTAATATTCGTGAGCTGAGTAAAAAACAAAAAAAAGATAAAAATAAAAAATTAAGAAAACATTAAAAAAAAACAGTAAACAGGTCTGATTAAAATCGATTTCTACATGGATAATGCAAGTGGGCTGTTAAAAAGTTTCCATCAAGTTTTACTTAATGATCACACAAAGCAATTGTTGTAATTAATTTATAAATATTTAATTTTTTTCTCATTAATACCTTTACCATACAAATTGCATTTGCGGCCTTAGTTTATGTCGGCGTCTTTGTCCAGTCCAGTGTACTAATACTTCAATTAGGAACACAGAACCTGATAAAAGCGTCATGAATGCAAAGCCATACAAAATATATTCGAAATCATGGATATGCATAGCACGAAACTCCCTGCGTGCACTCAGATCCACAAAATGCAATTCGCCTGCTTCAACGAATTCGTAAAATCCATTTCTGGTCCAGAGTGTGATCAGACCCATAGCATCCAGATCTAGTATAAGTCTATGCAATGGTTCCATATAGATGGAGTTCTCGTGAACCGGAAATCCAAAGGGTATATTATTGAAAAAACAAAAGTCGTCACGCATGCGAAACAATGGCTTAGAGAACACATTCTGTTGGGAATTAATCACTACCCACTTGGTTGTTGTCATCATGTAGCCAAAGTTCGTATTGAAAGAATCTCGCATTGTTAGGTAAATGCTGTAATCTTTGACCAACAAAAACATGGGCTTATATTTCCGAAAGTCCTGCAAACGTCCAATCAGCTCATTGTACTCTGGCTCAAAGGCCACTACTTTAAGCTTCGATGCCAATACATCATCGTAACTACGATAGGGTGCTTCCTTTGGCACACTGGTGACAAATGCCGAGAAGTATGAGTTGTACCAGGCGGTGAGAAGAAAGCCCAATAAGCATATTTGTATATAAATACCACGTATCATCATTGGCGCCCGTACCACCTCATATATCGCCTGTCCTAGTGCACCTCTTAGGCAGTCATCGTGCAGCACGTACTCATGCCAGTGCACACGATAGCCATGTCGCTTCAATGCCGAAGTCAGTGAAAGCGAGATGAGCACCAATGTGACCAATGTTAGCAGAAACGCATGCATCTCAAAAACATTCATGTAATACTCAGCGCGTGGTATATCTGGCTCTATGGGCAACATGAGGCACCAGTGCATCTGTTCGAAAGGATAGCTGAATCCTCGCATAGGTATCGGGGGAAAATGTATGCCCATTGATATTTCCACGGTGCCATTGGTGACGGCACCCAAGAGTTCAGTTGCAGGTATAATGACATCCGGTCTGGCTGGATATGGTTCTATGAATTTACAGTTGTACTTTTGCTGAAAGGCACTCATGAAATGTCCAATTTTGCCACGGTATACGATGTGTCCTTGTTTGTCATAATAGCCTATAATACGTGGACCCGGCCCACCGATAATAACTGGAAGACGATATCCATGTAGATTTCGCATTCGTTCCGGAAAGATGGCTGCATGTTGATTATAAATGCGTTGCTCCAATTGGAAGTCCGGAAATTGCGTGTAGCTGTAGAAAATGTTGGTTACCTGCAAATGAAATCATTATTATTCGACGACAATTTACAAATATTAAAATTGGTAACTAACCTCAAAGTCATCAAAAAGTGCCAGCACATTTAGTAATTTCATTTTCCGACAGTAGACAAATAGCTTATACAGATATGATTCGTTCATACTCTGCAACTGTACAATGAATACAATTCGCGACGTTGTCATAATTTGTAGATTGACAGCAAGCGCATCCAATAAGCTAGAATTCTGTTCAAACTCGGCTCCAGCCAAATACACCACAGATAAGATTATATTTGATTGTTTTTGATATAGAAAATAATTCGCACGTTCATTGAGTTGTATAAGTGGCATTTGTAAGTTATTCATTAGACTCCTTGAAATGTTGTTGTAATCGATTTGATGGCTCGAATTTTGAGTATGCATTAACAATACATAGTTGAAAGTATTTTGTGCTTTAATAGTGGTTAATAATTGTAACATTGCGGTGTTATCCTTGGCATTTGTTGGCCGTATAATTGGCAGCAAGAGGCACAATGTCAGCAACGAATGATTCATGATGAACAGCGAATGACAACTGTGTGATGTTGATTAATGTGGCTGCTTTTTAAAAGGATTACTTAACAATAAAGTTGCTATGCAAATGTTGAGCTTTAATTGTCATGTAATCTAGTATCCCTGAGGAAAAAGTACAATGTAATTTAACGGGAAATGCCATTTGGCAGTGACGTAATTGAGGTTAATCATTGTGCCGGTTTCGCCGGTAGTTAATGACTCACGTAGACTTGATAGATTTGCAAAATGATATAGGAAATTAAAGTAGTATTCAATATTATTCAATTATTTGTAATTTATGCAGTTTTGTTACTGTATTAAGCAATGTTTCATTTGCTTGAAAAGCAAGTTGAATTGTGTATTATAATACTGTGTATTGCTGTTGTTTTGTTATTATAAAATTTACTTATGCTTGCGCCTTTGATCCACTCGGTGCCACAATAACTCCAGCAACCATATAATAGTGGACGTTATTGCCATAAATGCAAATGCGTACAATACATATTGCAAATCCTGGAGCTGCATGGCACGAAACTCTCTGTTTGGACTTAGATCAATGAAATGCAGCTCACCTGATTCGACCATTTCTATAAAACATTTGGATGTCCAATACGCTAAGAGGCCCATATCCGTTAAATCCAAAATGAGTTCTTGTATCATTTGTATATAGATGGAGTTCTCATGCACTGGAAATCCAAAGGGAATATTATTGAAGAAACAGAAATCACTGCGCAGACGAAACAATGGCTTTGAAAACACTTCTTGCTGTGTCTTTAGGACCACCCACTTGATCGAAGTCATCATGTAGCCAAATTCAGTGTTAAATGAGTCTCGCATGGTGATGTAGCGAGTAAAATTTCGCTCCAACTTAAACATCGGTGCGTATTTGCGAAATTCTTCTAAGCGTCCAATCAACTCATCATATTCTGGCTTCCAGGCTACAACTTTCAGTGGCGAGGCGAGTACATCATCGTAGCTGCGATATGGTAACTCCTTCGGAATACTGGTCACATACGCCGAAAAGTATGAGTTGTACCAGGCGGTGAGTAGAAATCCTAATAGGCATATCTGTATATAGATACCACGTACTAGGAGCGGCGCTCTAAACACTTCATAGAAAGACTGTCCGAGGGCACCTCTCAGGGTGTTTTCATGCAGGAAAAACTCATGCCAATGTACAGGATAGCCATGCCCGCTTAAAGCTGATGTGAGCGTTATGGAAATGATCACCAATGTGCCAAGGGTGAGCAAAAAGGCGTTCAATTCGAAGACAATGATATAATACTCGGATGGAGGTATATCCGGCTCAACAGGCAACATGACACACCAGTGCATGAGATCAATTGGATAGGTAAAGCCTCGCATTGGTATATTTGGAAACGTAGTGGCCATAGAAATATCGACGCTGCCATTGCGAACAGCATTTATAACTTCCGTGGATGGCAAGAAAGAAAGTGGATTAGCTGGTACTGGCTCGAAAAGCCGGCAGTTGTACTTTTGCTGAAAAACATCCATGAAATGGCCCACAGTTCCCTTGTAGACAACACCGCCAGTTGCATTGTAGTGACCGATTAATCGAGGAGTAGATCCTCCAATTACAATGGAGATCTGATAGCCATGCAGATCTTTAAGTCGATTCGGAAAGAGGACTGAATACATATCGTATACACGTTGCTCCAGTTGGAATATCGGGAAATGTGTATAGCTATACAACATGTTCGTTCTCTGCAATGCGAATTTGTATAATAAAAAAAACAATTAATTTAAAGTCAGAATACAACTCACATTAAAGTCCTCGAATATCGCCAACACATTAAGCAGATTCATTCTCCAGCAAAAGTTAAACAAATGAAATAGAAATGATTCATTGACTTCAGCCAACTGTACTATGAAAATCACTCGCGATATGGTCATAAGTCGCAAATTGGCAACCAGAGCTCCGAGCAGCCCCTCCTCTAGCGCTATGCCAGACAACTGCACCACGGACAACATGTGATTAGAGTGTTTCGTATACAAGAAATAACTAATGCTTTCATCGAGCTGTATAACTGGAGTTTGCAACTCTTCCATTAGCATTCTCGCCAGGGTATAATCATTTCGATGCTCTGAAAAACTGGCTGATATGCTCGCACTGCGGTTTTTCATTAGCAACACATATTTAAAATGGCTTTGATTTTTTATGGTGTTTAGCAATTGCTGCAGCGTTGCATTACTATTATTGATATAACTATCCTCCATCGTTAGTCCTGCAATTAGGAACAAAAAATAAATTTTCAGCCAAGGACAACTCATGGCAAGCAGCTAATAACAACTGAATGACATCGATTAAGATTGCGTTATTACGTTTTTCCAAAGGATTGCGCTAATGAGTTGTGCATGCATGTTAACATGTGTCCAACACCAACAGGTCCCTCGGGATTACAAGAAAATGCTGTTAGTTTCCACCTACGCACTTGTAGGACAGAGTAGCGTCCATAACCAATATCCTATTCGGCGCTATGGTCACGCTTGTATCCTAACCTCACTTTCAGCCACATGCACTTCGTATGCATGTGTGGAATGCCTATTTTGGCAAGAAGATTAAGTTTTAGTATTACTATTATTAAGCATTTTAGCTTTCTTTTAATAATACATACATAATATATTAGCAAACAGTCTTCATTATGGGCATTTCCTCCAAAAGTTATATGTACAACAATGTCAATTTTATGTTCAGCAGCAGGAGTAATTTTTCTATCCATCACTGTGGGAGAAAAGAAGAACAGTATTGCCGTATGATCGAAGCATTAATTTCAGTTTTACGAAGAGGAGCGTTAGTTAAACTGTAATATATTACTAATTTATTTGCACATTCTTACTCGTTTTTGCAATCCCTTTTTTCTGCCATTCTCTCTCTTTGTCTCTCTCTCTCTCACACTATCCACTCTCATTTTAGCTAGTGCCACTAATTGTGCTATCGGCCTGCCACCACAAATTGCGCTTTTTCCTTTTTGTTGTGATCGATAACAAAATTAGTAAAGGTTAATGCAATTTAAAATAAATCAATCAGCATATGAAAAGTGCAAATAAAAAATTTTTATTTTAAATTTAATTTTAACTAAGTTCATAAATGAATTTGTTTCAATTGCATAATATTAAACTGTGCATATTAACAAATCGAACTAGTTCATTCATCGCCAAAATGACACAAATGAACGATCAACTCGCGAAAATGAATCAGTCTTTGCACACGCTCGGAGCTATTGGACTGCTAGGTGTTCGTTGTGTCAGTGAGACTCCAGTGGCGAACATAACGGTTGTTTTCTAGTGTGTATGCAGTTTTTGCTCTGCGAGCGAAAATAGAATTGGAAGAGGCGAAAATAAACGCCAATGGAAATGTGTTGAGAAAGAAATGAAGTGAAACGAAGTGAAATGAAACGAGCCGAATTAAATAAATGGAAAGAAATAGAACAAAATTAAATAAAAATACATTAAAGTGAAATAAAATAATGAAATAAAGCAAAGTGGAATGAAACACTAAGTTGTCTAAAAAGTCCTGCGGTATTTTCTGTTTCTTAGTGACTCCAAGCTACTGCAAATGGTTTTTAACGCCGATGCTACGGCTGCTACTATGCCCGTCTCTTTCGACCAATTTAGCGATTTTATCGCAATTTACGACGACTGGCCTTCGGGAGCGTGGCGCATCTTCAACCAACTCGAACCACCAGAACAAAAACGTTGAAACCATCGTTGTGCGGCGGAAATGGAAACCGTATCGGGATCTTAAACTGCACAAATTTCATTGGCGACTTGAGATGCATTTTTCATTTTAAAGTAGTAGTACTGTAGAATGTCGTATTTTCTCTGTATTTTGCACCATTTTCTAGCGAAAATACCGCAGGACTTTTTGAAAATATAAAAGTAAAGGGTAAGTATTGCAATTGTTACTAAGGTGCTTAGAAAAATAATATACTTCCTTTTTTATTGTTAAATATATAGATTATATATATTTAATATTTTATTTATTTAAATTCTTTTTTTTATTAGAATGCATTAAAACAGTTTTTATAAAATTGCAAAAATTATGTTGCGCAATTTAAAATAGCTCAAGCTTAGTAAATCTCCCATTCGATATTTCCAAAACCAGAGCAACTCCAGTAGAAATACTGAAATTGCCAAACCCATTAATAACCCAAAAGCCAAAAGAACGTACTCCAAGTCAATGAGTTGCATGGCACGGAACTCCTTTGGTGTCCCTAGATCAGACAGGCTCAATTTACGAGCTCTTATCATTTCAATAAAGGCCATGTCACGCCAACGTTCCATCAGGCCTGTGGCAGTTACTTCACCAATTAATCTTTCAAGTGGTTCTCGAAAAATAGAGTTCTCCGCAATGGGAAAAGCAACGGGAACACCTTGATAAAGGCAGAGATCCTCTCGAAAAGCGAACAACGGAGAGCTGAAGATCTTCTGCTGCTCCTTTACAATATTCCATTTCTCTTGGGGCATCATGTAGCCAAACTCTGTATTGAGCGAGTCCCGCATACTTAGATAGGTCTCATAGTCCGGTTCGATTCTAAACATTTCCTTATACTTATGAAGATCCTCTGTGTACCTATACAGCATTATGTACTCGGGTCCCCATATGACCACTTTGAATTTCGCCTTTACAATAGCATCTAAACTATTGAAAGGTTTCTCATAGGGTCCAGTAGTAATGTAGGCAGAAAAATACGAATTGTACCAAGCAGTGATGAGAAAGCCCAACACACAGATCTCTAAATATATGCCACGTACCAGTATGGGTGCTCTCTGCACTTCATTAAACCCCTGTCCCAGAACTCCTCTCAGGGAATTGTTGTGTATTAAAAACTCATACGGTTGCACTGGATACCCATGGCGCCATAAACTAAATGATAACAATGCTGAGATCAACACCAACACACCGATTATGACCAAGAAAGCGAATAGATCCAATACCCGACTATATAATTCTTTCACCGGCACCATACCGGGAACGGGCATCATTAGGCACCAGTTCAGCAATTCAAATGGATATGTATAGCCATCCAGAGGTGGCTCTGTAAAAGTGGCAGCCAGCAAAAACTGAGCACTGCCATTTCGTACGGCTCCAACAAGCTGTAAAGACGGTACTATAGTCGACTCGTTCAATTCCACCAACGGCATCATTTTGCAATTGTATCTCACACCAAAGCAGTGCATCAAATGTCCTTGTAGACCACCAAAGACTAGATCACCGTCCCGTTGCCGATAAATGACGAGACGAGGCGGTGAACCGCCGATTTGCATAGGCAGTCTATAACCCCGCAGATCTTTAAGACGGTCTAAAATAATTGGATTTGTCAGATATTCAATTATGCGTTCCTCCACTTGAAACTCAGGAAACGGTGTGTAACTATATAGGAGTTGCGTGGTCTAGAAATGAAATAAAAGCCAATATGCTATAATTCTTTAAAAAAAAAAAACCAGCTTACCTCAAAATCATCAAAAATAACTAGAGCATTTAGCAGCTGTTGCTGCCAGCACCATTCGAGTAGTGGTTTAACAGCGGCATTGGTTGGTAAGATAAGCAGTAAAGGTTCAGTGTTCCAAAGTTTTAAATTGTCACTTATAAATTGAAGCAATTTGTCCACATTTACATCCAAGACGGCTATGCTTAGTATACGCCGGGAATTGCTAATTTGCAAATCATATTTTATATTGGGCTCATCGTTGAGCACCAAAACAGGAATGGGAAGTTCACCCAATAGTTGCGCCCAAGCACCTTCTGAATTGGAAAATACCAGCGCATAGTCGAATTCGTGCTGATTGTGCAACTGCTGTACTAAGTCCGTAATTGTATAACTGCTGACTGCACAGAACAGGCACAAGACGCTAAACCGTATCAGAAGACAACTCATGGTGTGTTTCGAATAACCTCTGGACAGAATTTAATAAAAGCTATCCCTTTTATATATTTTGTCGAAAAGTTAACACGAACATGGTACATTAGAAAATTATATTCCATTTGGGAATTAAAATTTTTAATTTGATTTAACAAGCTACAGCTATATTAGTCAAAATTATAGTGTTAGGTGAGTAGTTCACCAACCTGGTACTTATGATTGTTATCGTATTGTTCACCCACTGCGCAGAGATGTGTAAACTCGAGGTCACGCCTCCTGCAAAGCTTGCCAGGCGCTGTACTAATCCTGTAGATGGGTTTATTTGCCATGTTATCAGTGGCAAATGCACAGGCCATGCGATAGTGGCTATATCGGCGGGATAGTTGAATGAGACTACAACCCACATGAGTGTTTCGATCAGCCATAAGAAGCACTGAGTTACGCACTTTTCTACGGCACATTTCATGTTGTTATATATATATATATAAATAAACTGAAGTATGTACAATAGCTTACGGGCAACGAAAATCCGGAATCAGTTGCAGCAGCATGTCTCTGGTGACAAAACGTCCTGCATCAAACCAGCTGGAGAGTATTTCGCTGTATAGTTTTGTCACCATATGAATTTGAATATTTGAGTAGGATAGACCATCGGCTATAATGCCAACTGTTGTAAATTCTGGTGTGGATATACACGGATGCGGATCAAATATACAATTGGCAATATATATCTTGGCAAATTGTTCCAGCTCTTTGGACCAGGACATGCGTGCCATACGGCCAGCAGGAAATAGAGTGCGCGTATAGCCAACAGCAACTTTATCCCGAAAGGAATTCAATAAGTGTAGTATATGGTATCTATAGGGAAATAGGGCTACCATCTTGGCATCAGGTGTGCAGCTGCTGCTAATATTCTATATCAAAAAATATAATTATGTTGAGTTGATAAATTATTTAGAGTGTAATCATTGATCAATTTCGTGTACATACGGTGCTGGTTATCTTGCAGGGTAAGTTTTCATTTCTGCAGTGTGAGGTTTTGCAATATTTGTTAATTTTATTAGAAACTGCATTTAAAGAAAAACTATTCGAACAAAATAGTAAAATGAAAACGATAGTTATACTCATGGTTACCTATACCTCTTATAAGGTGAAAATCTAATAAATAACTGAAACTAATTTGATCAAAGTCTTGCCTTTATATAGCTTATATCTATTTAGCAGAAAACATATGTTCAATGTTTTCTTAACTGAAAGAAGCAATAATATGTAATTTAAACTCTTGAAAGAGATACTAATGTCCATATGGAAATACAAATTAAAATAAATAAAATGAATAACAAACAAACAAACTTCAAAGCCGTTTCGTATGCATACGATGCATGTAAACATAAGTTTAAATAATGTCTATTATATTCAATTGCTGTACATATTTATAATAGAAAGTTTTACTGATTAGTATTTAATATTTAAATCCTATATTTAATTGAAAATCTCATAAGTCTACAAGTTTATAAAATAAAAATACTCATACAATATGGCTGTGATCATAATGAGCTGTCCAAAAAGAAAAAAAAGGCAAAAGCCAACAGCGACAACAGAGAGCCAAAGCAAAGAGAAAAACTCAAATGAGGTACGGCGAGATCTCGTTCATGTTCCATGCGGTCTGACAGATGATCACTCTTAATGATGCTGCAAGCTACAATACAACAAGATTAACAACAGCAACAACAAGTACTGAAACAACTCTCATTAAATTTCAAGCATTTATTTTTTTTTTTACTTTTGGTTACTACAAGTTTTGGGTGCACTTCACTCGATTTGGCAGATGCGTCAGCACTTGACCCGCGCGCTGTCTCGGACTGCGGTTGGGGCTTGGGCACTCCGGCACCAGCGGTACTCGGACCTGGTCTCGGTTTCGGATACGGACTCCATCTTCGACTGTGTCCCATGCTTGTTAAACGCCAAATTGAGTTGACGTTGACGTAATGCTGCGCCACTTGAGTAGATCTCACTCTTTTGATGAAGTGCAGCATCTGAGGCCGCTGTTGTCGGTCAATTAGCTGCGCATATCACAAAATACATGAAACACAAACACACAAACAAACAGCAACAAACTGTGACGGAATGGAAAGCCTACCATCACATGACAGTCCAACTTGAGCTGGGGGTCATACGAAGACTTTAATTGGCTTGGTTGCGTATGCGACGACAATTTGTTGAATGCTTCAAAGTTCATAAGTGCATTCTCACTGAGTTGCATGCGAATTTACAGGCTGCTAATGCATTGAAATGTTGAACAAATTTCTAAAATATTTCTGTCCATAGAAATAGGAATCTTGAAGTAAACAAAGACATTGCATATTATTCAATTTAACGATCATAAGAAGAAAAGAGAAAATCAGGCCCATATTGGAAATGAACTCCATTTCTTTATAACTATTAGATATTAAATAAAATCTTTAGGTTCCTGTACATTATACAGGTTGATAGATATTAAAACGTATTATTTATGAATATGTAGTTTGGTTTTTTGTATAGACAATCTGGAACATGCTGAGGCTGTATGTAATGTTACAGTTCACTATTTTCTATGTCATATTTGTGCCAGTTAGTGGGTTGCACATCGTAACGTGTAGCAAAAAGCTTAAACATTTGGTTGTCCAGTCATTTTCACTGTTATTGTTAGAAGCCACGAGCCATGCACGGGCCACGAGCCACGAGCCACGAACCACCAACCATGGCCACACTCTGCTCAAGCTGCCACGCATCTCGGTCTGTTGTTGCAGCGGTGCAAGAAACTACGAAACGGTAGCAGTTTTTTTGTCTTTTTTTTTGGCATA
Source organism: Sphaerogastrella javana (assembly GCA_037040025.1). Classification (NCBI taxonomy): domain Eukaryota; kingdom Metazoa; phylum Arthropoda; class Insecta; order Diptera; family Drosophilidae; genus Sphaerogastrella; species Sphaerogastrella javana. The sequence goes on along the minus strand of JBANCZ010000046.1, from coordinate 13,870 downwards.
GTCGCATGGCTAACAACAATGGAATTGTTGTGTGGTTGTCGGTGTGTTGGTGGTGGTGGACACATTGAAAAGCGAAAGAAATGGTGAAAATAGGAAAAGGCCAAAAGCGGACTGACAAAATGTGTATATCGGTCGATATATGTATGATAAATGGCATAGTTTAAAGTAAGTCGACTTGCACCACTTGGCGATTGTCCAGCACAATGTAAATTTCAATGGTCTATTTTGGGTGAGTGTTTTTTGGGGGAACCTTCCGTTTGGCTTGGTCTGCTCCATAACAAAGTCAAAAAAAAAGTATAGGTCGTCGCCTGGATTGCAGCTGGGGCCTCCAATAGTTTTGTGCTTATTTATATGAAAGGGTCTCATAATTTAGCACAAATATGGTCATAATTTTTGGCTTTTACTTTTGTACGCTAGTTCGTCCAATAGCCGCTAATGAAGCAGACCCAAAAGTCATGAAACCGAAAACAACGAACCCTTTAAGCTTGCTGCTTATTTAAGTGACCGCCCGATGGCCACTTGTTGCTGCTTGTTGTCCAGAGTTTGTTGCCATTGTTGCCAAACGTTTTCCTGGCAATCAGCTAGCAAACGTGTCATTCCAGGCCATGGCAGTCTATAATCAACATCAGCATCAGCACCAGCATTGGCACCAGCACTAGCACCAGCCAACCAGTCGCCAGCGATGTGGAGCAATGTGAGCAATCACGTCCGGCTGCATCCTGCACTGGTTCAGGTATGGTATGGCATAGCATGGACTGGCTGGCGGGCTTAGCGTTCAGCCACGCTTCAATAAATGTCACTCCTCGAGCTTTGCATCTAAAAATTGATGACAATAATTTGTTGCATTTGCCTTTAGGGGGTGTGGCCTAGCCTAGCTTGGCCTGACTTGGCCTGACTTTGCTCTGGCTTGGCTTGGCCTGACCGGCTCTCTATCTGTCTATCTCTGTTGCTGTTTCTCTTCAGCAAACGACCAACAATGCGATAGAGCAACAACAAATTGTCTTGGCAGACAGTTGGCTCTTAGCTGTCCCTGCCAGCGTTGGCGTTCAATGTTTCGAGACGTAAGACATGAGACGCAAGTCGCGATGGCCGCTGCTGTTTTCGACACAATTTATACAAAGTGTCGCACTTTTTGGCGCTTTGCATTTGTTGCTGACAGCATTTTCCCATTGCACCGTGCACCGTTCACTCCACCAACTGGCAACAGGCAGCAGCAGCAGCAGCAGCAACCATCGATGTGGCACGCCCCAGAGCCTGCCCCTATTGCTGGCCGGCACAAACAACAGGCGGCTGCACTTTGCAGTAACCGAAATGAAACATAAATTTCGTCATTTTGTCGCAAGTCGTTTGTATACCCTAACCACAACAGGGTTAGGCGGGGCCAGTCATTCGTTGATTGCAAAGCGCCTTGCGAATTGTTTTCACAATTCCATGAAAATCAACACTCAGCATAGATGGCAGTATATATTTATTTACCTATACATATGTTTGTTATTCTTGTTACTGCTGTTGTTTGTTGTTGTTGTTGTTGTTGTTGTTGCTGATGTTGTTTTTGTTTGGCTTTTGATTTGATTTCGATTGCACATTTTTCAATTTGATAAATTTATACAGTTGCTCGCCACACTTTCTGCTACACGAAAAGCAAAACAAATCGCCAGCGATGAGTGAGATCGCGATAGCTAAAACGAAATTCAATACAAATTATAATGGCTCCTACACTGCCACTGCCACTGCCATTGCCGCTGCCACTGTAGCAACCAGTGCCACTGCCACTGCCACTGCCACTGCCGTTACTGTTGCTGGGAATCGAACCAATTGCTGCTCTTATGGCCAGCTCCTTGTAAATGGCATCAATTGCGACCTTTTGCCATTCTTACGGAAACATTTCGCTAATGAAACCGATACCTCAAATGTCAGCAGTGCGAACTACTACTGCCCCTGCCGGTCAGTTTGGTTCAGTTCAGTTTAGTTCACAGCTCCTGGCCGTGGTAGCAGTGGTCAGTGGCCGTTAGCAGCAGATGGAGCACGGTGGATGCCACATTTACTACATTCTAAGGCGACTTATGGCGGTCATAAAAATGTTAAGCGCACCACATTTGCCACATTGCCACCTTTTGGCCAAAAGCAAATGGAGCACGCACGTGGCACATTGCCTGTGGCATCCACAGCAACTGACAGAGGTGAGAGATGCTATGAAATTGGATGCCACTGTATAACGTGGCATAACTCCTGTTACTCCTGTTCGAATCGCAGCTGCAGATCATTAAACGCCAACAGGGCAATCATAATTTGAAGCCTTTCAAGTTTTAAGAACTTTGAAAAGTTATTAAATATGCGCTCTTGCTATAACTTTGCTATAACTTAAAGCGGCAACTTTTCGAAATACTCAAAGTGCAGCTAAAACTTTGAATACAACTTATGGATTCCATAAATCAATTTATTGGAAATCCCATTTTGCTGTATTAAAATTATTTAATATGTATCAGTATGAAGTTTCAATTATTCATCCAACTGTTATCGAGATTAACTACGTATAATCGATTTAATTTACTTGATTGATGGCAGTTTCATTCAAATTGTTGTGCTGCTAAAATAACAAACGACGAAAAGCAACATTAAGTAATGTATGAAAATGTTAATAACTTTAATAATACGTTTTAACTGATTGATTGCTCATTTAATTATTTCATTACAAAGCAGTAACACATCAACAAAAATAAAAAATAAAAATATTTTAAATATAAACAATTATAATTTTTGTGAATAGCCACTTGAGGCATAACTCAACGGACGAATGGACGATTGAACTGATGGACTGTTGAACGATTGGACTGTTGGACTGTTGGACTGTTGGATGCCAAAGAGTCACGTCAAGCCATCATTCAAAGCTGCTCCAATGGACAATCGTTAAACATACTCAAAGCAGAGTGTTTGCGTGGGCGTGCAATGGCTGAATTACAACAAGTATTCATAATACCAACAACAAATGGACAAATAGACAAATAGACAAACAGACAGACAACAACACAAACAACAACAACTACAACAATAGCAACAATAGCAACAACAAACAGATTGTGCACATGCGACGTGCGCTGGCTTGATGCCAATTTCGTGGATCCCCACCAGATAATTCAAGCAAGCAATGCATAAATACACACTTGTTTAATGTATATGCAAGTGTGCGTGTGTGTGTGTGTGTGTGTGTAATGTACATGTGTGTATGCATGTATGGGCTATGGTATGAACGTGTTTAAACAAATACAATTTGCAATTATATGGCAAGCAAATCAAGTAGAAATCAGCATGCGATTTCCACCTGTGACCGGCGTCATAATTCGTGGCTGTGTTTTTGCTCATAAATCTAACGATTTACAATTATTTTCAGCATTTCTTCTTTTTCCTTTATGTTTCTATATTTTTGGCCATAGAAAGAGCACGAGACAGCGTGAGGGAGATAACGAAAGAGTGAGAGAGAGAGAGAGAGAGGTAGTGAAAGAGGTGTATGCATTTCGTGGCACAGCGGGCAGCTGGAATAACATGCACATGCCCAAAGCATAAGCAACAACAAAAGACAACAGCTACAACAACAACAACAACAACAGCAAAAAGGAAAAACAACAGCAACAATCACAAGTGCTCCTAATGGCCATTATGGCCATTTTGTTATCAGTAAACTGCCTAACAAAAAACAAAAACAAAAACAAAACAACAAAAATTAGAAAGAAACAAGGAAACACCGCTCGTTGGCCGTTTGGTCTGTCCGTTCGTCTTGGTATCTGTCTGTCTGTCTGCCTGTCTGCCTCTCTGTCTGTCTATCTGTCTCTCCATCCGTATGTCTGTTTTGTCGCTTGTGTCGCTGCAGCTTTAGTAGCGAACAGCGAGCAGTGAGTTTGTCATAAATTTACATAGATTTCGCAATGTAAAACTGCTAAAATTATTTATGATGACGCTAACGAGCGACGACAGGTGGCTCACTCACCGCTACGCACCATCATCATTGCAAGTATCTTAACATACTATCTACATACTATCCCCTGTTGGCACAGAGGCATTCCGTCTCTCTCCTACCCTCTCACAGTGCTCACTCGTGCTCTCTCACTTCAGCTAAATGGTTGTTGTAGTGACTACCCCTCTTGGTTGCATACGCACTGATAACGGACTGTGCGTGGCAGCAAATTGATTTTGTGGCGCCACCGCCCGTGCCAAAGCCAAAGCCAAAGCCAAACCAAAGCCTTCAGGCTCAGCCGGTGTCTGTGTCTCTGTCTGTGTCACTGTCACTGCCTCTATCCCATTGCTCTGTCTCGCTCGCAGGTCTCTCGGGCTCAGCCAGTGTCTCCGGCTGAGTTGGATCGTCACAGGTTGTCCACAATTATGCAAAAGACAAGTGAAAATATACGTTAAGCGGCGATGTCTGCGCCTTGTATTAAATACGTTAGATATATATATATATATGCAGCCCGAGGGATTAGCAGCAGGCACACAACGACAAATGCTTATGTGAATGGATATACATATGTATAGATATGTATATTATGTAGATATGTGTATAACATATAAGTTAATATACGTATGTGTGTAATTAAAAGTGAAATTGTTTGGCCAAGGGGTACTAACGAGTTTCCAACTGCGACTATATACAAAAGTTCCACTCCAACTCCAGCTCCGACTTCGACTTCGACTCCGACTGCAGCATCGACTTCGACTACAACTGCAATTCGCTCTATGATTGATGGATGAGTTTGAGTTTGTCATGCAAATTTCAACAGGCCGCTTTATGCTGCACGCTGCTTGCTGCTTGCTGCTCGCTGCTTGCCGCTTGCTGCTCGCTTCTTTCTTCTTGCTACACGTTGCACGCTGATGATGTTGTCTTGGTCTCGAATGGGCTAACGAGCGGCGCGTGGTCGTCGTCGATGTCTTGGTTGTTTTTCATTTTATTTATTTTTATTTTTTCCGTTTTTTTCTTTTTTTTTTTTTTTTGTTGTTGATTGTTTTGTTTTTCTTTTATTTTGTTGTCATTTTGTTTTATTTCTTTCTTTTGCCATATGCTGATATCATAAATATAAAGCTGTTTTTATTAAAAATTGCGGCGAGGCCTAGACGGAATCGGGCTGCATTGGCATGTGTGTGGCATATAAATTGCAGCCCGCTGGAATTTTAATGACAGCCTTTGGAAATTAATCTAACGCTCGGCTCGGCACTTGGCACTAGTGCGGGGTCTCTTTGTCTCTCTGTCGCTCTGTCGCACTGTCGCATTGTCGCACTGTTGTTGTTTTTGTCGCTTTGAGCTCTGAATCTACTAAAACTCAGGCTGTTTGCTCTGACTATGACTATGACTCTGCCCCGGCCTCTGCCTGTGGGTTTGTCTCGTATCGATCTCCACTCATAATGTCGTTGTCAAACGAGTTTCAAAAGTGTCGCAGCTGTAGTTACTGTTGTTCCTATTACTTTTATTGTTGTCGCTGTTGTTGTTAATCGTTGTTATTGTTGTTGTTGCTGTTGTTATTATTACAGTTGATCGTTAAGTGATTTGGTAGTTTGTTGGGCGTTATCAGCCCAGCACATGGCGTATTGATCAGTCGATGCAAACGAAAAGTTGACTCTCTTACTGTGATGCTTATCGCAGTGGCAGCACCATAAAAATAAAGATGCCACTGGCTGTGGCACTGGCTTTCACTTGCCACTTGCCACCTGCCACCGCATGCCTACAGAAATTTGCATTTGCATGAAAATGCCGTGCCAATTTTGTGCAATTAATCGCATAGCACAGTCCGATCTAAAACCGCCCCCAACCCGGCCCAGACGAGTTGCTCAGGCTCATTTGCATTTCGACTTAATTAAAACAGTGGGTGGTGCTGGCAATTGCTTTGCTGCAGTGCGGTGGTGCGGTCGTGTAGATTTACAGTGGAGGAGCACCACGGTTGTGTAGTGTGTAGGCTGTGTGCCTAGCTTATCGCGGCTAGAGTCGCTTTCTTTGCCAATTTCTCTGCGTGTGGATCAGCATCGCAGCATAGCATTCAATATAGGCTGGCAAATTGAAATTTATGTGGAAATTTCATAGCACATCTGCCTGCCTGCCATCGACATCCACTCAGCAACAACATATTGAGCTGCTCATAATTTACTTGAGGAAATGCAATGAGGCCAAAGCAAAGCAGTGGCAGTGGCTTTGGTACTGGAAGTGGCAAGTGGGCGAGGCAACATAACATATTTGTTGCCATAAGTGTACTACATAATTGGAAAATACCTAAGTGAAGCATCTAATAGTACTATACTGAAGAAAGTCTCTCAAAAATATAACTTTTTTATACGCATGTCCATGTTTTCGCAGATAAAATAGACCAAATTCCAGTCTATAAATTATTTTCGATCAAGTTCAGACTGATCAACATTTTAATTTATTGGAATTTTCTGGTGCGTGGGACTGTTGGGTAAAGATCTTGGCACATCCCGAAATTTCAGTTGATTTACTCAAGTTTAATTATGCATATCGCTAAGATAATCTGACATTGAGTAATGGTGGCATAGTTGTGATAGATAATAGATTGACCATCCATAATGTGACAATTGGCATGCTTTCAATATTGGAGCTCAGCCAGAACGAATCGTTTGGCCAAATTGTTGGAACCAGACGAAACTTCAACGGTTTCTTTTGAACGCGACAAAAACCGCAAAAAGTTGTCAATTGATTTTATGCACTATTTCAATTGACCTTATGTTTGTTGTTGTTGTCATTGTTGTTGTCATTGTTGTTGTCGTTGTTGTTGTGGTTGTTGTTGTCATTGATGTTGTCGTTGTTGTTGTCGTTGTTGCTTGTGTTGTTGCTGTTAAAGTGCTTGAAGCAACGGTAGCTACAAGAGTTGATATCGGAGTCGTAGGCAGTGCAAAATGAAACGAATTAACAATTTGATGTAACTGTGATTTTTGGTGTACATTTTGTGGTCGCAGCCGTCGCACACGCCCTCAACAAAACGAATTCAAAAGAAATGCTTATCGTGCTTCACAGAAACTCAGCAACAACAGCAACAGCAACAGCGACAGCAACAACAGTAACAACAAAACATGAAATTGAAAATGCCAAACGCTAAAAGACAACTAGACGACGACCAGTACACAATCCCCTCTCTCAATTCCCCAATGTTGGCCATAGTAAAACTGTAACGAAACCCGATTGAACCCGCCATGGGTGGCTCGACTTGCCAAATGCCCAGAGCGTAGAACGAGATGGCATGAGCAACAGCAAACAGCGAACAGCAACAGCAACACTGGACCAACTACATGGACAATAACATGTACGAAAAATTTCATTGCTGGTGTGCTTTTTTGCTCAATGCAGGGCCACGATTCGCTAAGCCACAAGCCAAGCAACAACAGCAACAACACCAACAACACCAACAACACCAACAACACCAACAACAGCCGCAACAGCACCAACTGCTGAAATCTCAGCCAAAATATCGCTAGCGGGCGTTTTGACCATGCAGCAGCTGCAGGCCACGACCAGGCCCAAGTCCAAGCGAAAACACATCCTCAAGAGCAACAGCAACAGCAACAGCAGCAGCAACAACGACAGCAACGACAAAAGCCCGAAAAAAATAATTAATATGCCTCAAAAAAAGAAAAAAAAAAATTGTTAAAAAAAAGAAACCGAGCAGCCTTTATGACAGGCGACAAGGGCAGGGTTCGAGGCAACTGGGAACGAGATGCAGCTGCACTTGGACGTTGGCCGCCAGCAGCGGCAGCAGTTTAACTAACGGCTTCTGTGCTTGTTGTGCTGCTGTTTCCGCATCTCGGTGTCGCCTCAGAATGTGCACGATTTTCCTTCAGATTCAATTTCAAGTGCAGCAGCAATGGCAGCGGCAGCAACAGCAGCAGTTGCAACTGGCAAGCGCCGCTATTAAGTCGACGACAACAACAAGCAATAACCCTATCCGACAGAGCCGCCTGGTGTACTGCTTGTGCTGGCAGTGCTGCTCGAGCCGCCAGCGCTGTGTGCCTGCTTTGCCACTGTCTGCCGCTTCTTGCCGAGATTTCTATCTTTGATCTCTTACTCCACATGCAGCAGCAGCAGCAGAGGCAACAGCAGTAGCAACAGCAGCCGCTTCCAGCTCAAGCACTTCTGTCTGCTTGTTAAATTGCTCATTTAAACCATAACGAAATGGCTGGTTGCTTGGTTGGGCATGGCTCTGCCCTCACCTGGCCTGGTCTGGCCTGGCGTGGCCTAGCCCATTCGGGCGCAGCATGTGCCGGCGGCTGCACTTCCTAGAACTTCGATCAGGCACTTGTCTTTGCGCCCTGCCCAAACGGTGCTGCAATTTGCCCATTGGCATTCAAGCGGTTAGCACTTTTAATTAGCATTCGACCGAAATTAGCATCCAGACTTTATGTGACATCCAACAGTGACACTGGTACACCACACCAGATGTTGTGCCTCAATGGAGTTTTAACATCAAACAGTAGTGCTTGTGTTGCCACAACTAGGTAGCTCTTGGAGCCCCATCAAATGTACATGATCCGTGTCATTCTTGTAAGCAGAGTCCACATAAATTAGGATTTATGGAATTTATCTGTGACACTGCGATAACGAGCATTGTCTGTTGCAGTACCGGTACTATCCATAGCTTCTGGAACGGGCTACGTGCCACATACGCAATTATATTTGATATTTTTATGGTTTTCTTTTCTTTTCTTTTTTTGTCTCGATGCCACAAGACATGAGAATTCATATGCGATGCCGTGTTAGCCCCCTTCTCACATCATATGTCTTTTATGTGTATTTAAGTGCATGCGCATCCTATGGACATAGTATTAGTTCTGTAGAAGACATACTATCCGAATTTTTACAGATAAACACGCGCAAAATATTACATAATATTTATAGACAACATAAAAATAAGCATTTTTATGATCACTATTATTTATTCTACTTCTATGCAGCTTTACGATAAGCAAAATTATAACAAAAGTTGTTAAAAATTATGATTTGTTATTAGTCTTTTATTTAGGATTACAGCGTATATTTAATCGAAAACTTATCTTTAGAAGGCATAACATTTTGACAATAGTTCCCCCATATCTGAAGAATAATTTTTAATTTTCGTTTATGGAATTTATGAGTCTCTAAATTGTTTTCCGTGCAACTGAAAACAAATTAAAACATATTAAAAAAATAATAAAATATGTCATAAATTTTCGCATTTTGCAAATCGTTAACTGTGTTTAGAGTTTTAGACCCACTATTTAGAAACAATAATGGGTATATTAACTTTGTGCAAAGCCGATTTTAGTGTAACAGACAGAAGGAGGCGTGGCAGACCACGTAATATATAAATATGATTGAACTCGATTGGACATGTCCGTTTGTATGTACACCAAGATTTCAGAAATATATATATATGCCGGTTATCGATATAAATATCGAAATCGATTATGGAAAAACTATACAGCTGACGATTATCGGGCTCCATCCCTATTGTTAAATTTTGTGTATTATATATTTTCTCAATTACGAGCAACAATGCGATAGTGAAGCAATTTGTAAAAAAGTTTTAATGTCTTCATTTTTTGTTGTAATTCAATATCATCTAAGATATTGTAGATTTACAGCGATAGCGAACAATGAAATACGCGCTTTTTATCGAACTATTGTAACAATATATCTTTACATAGCCATAATCCAAAACAAAGTTGTTTAACGATTGCACGCCAAATTGATGTCACAAAACCATATCATAAATCAGGCAAATTATAGTTATTATTGCATGCCACATGCATAAACATGTGAGCAGAATCTAAACACACACACATACACACAACCATAGATACTTTTGTATGTATACATAGAGATATCTGTAGACAACAGGTCGGAGAACAAGCGCCGCCGCCGCTAAATCTAGCTGGCTAGGAAAAAGGCTATAAATCATAGCAATACTATTGCCAGCAGCAATCGGAATCGACATTCAGCGTCGGTAAACCATCGTCATTGGCATCGGCATCGGTCGGTATCAGCATCGGTCCAGGCTTAGGCTCGTCCATGCTTGACTGGACAATCATAATAATCACAGTCGCAACGACTGGCCGCTTGCTGCAACAGCAACAGCAACAAAAACAACAACAACAACAACAAAAGCAATAATAGCAACAACTGACAACAGGCAACAAAAGCTACTTACTATGTCTATGTCAAGCCGATATGCGACTGATAAAAACCTGTGCAGAAAACAATCAGAGACAGTAATACACTAACAAACAAGAGTATCATGCTCACACTAAAGCTTTTGAAACGTTGAATACATTTTATTAAATTTAAAAAATTTTATATTTATTCAAAGTAATTGTATAGCAAATCTAAACATAAGAAAAATAAAGCCAAAATATATTATTTATATATATTTTTACATTTCTTCTAGGTATTGAACTGGCAATGATCTCCACTATTCAAAAATGTCATTCATTAATAAGGAATTCAATAAAAGGATGGAATGATAACGATAGTATTCATCAATAAAACAATTAAAGTGAATCAACAGCAACTTGTACAAGTAAGTATAAATGTAGTGCAATGTTTAGTCGATAAGTTGCAGACTTGTTCGTTCAATGTTTTTGTTGTGTCTCTTACTATTTCTCTTGCAGGCAGGCAAGAAAATTGACAATTGCGCACCTGCTTCATTTTCTTGTGCTCCTAGAAAGCGGCACACAACAACAGCAAACAAAAAATAACAAAACCAACAAAAAATAAAAAAAAAAAAACAGCAGAAAACAGAAGAAAATAATAGCAACAACAATGCCACTGCCAGTGCCAGCTCTAGCTGCAGCTCCTGCTCCAGTGCCAGTGCCAGTGCCAGTGCCACTGCCGCAGTTGCAGTTGCAGTTGGAAGCAAAGCCAAAAGCTAAAGCCGTCGCCTGTTTAATGGCACTTAACGGTCAACATGCTCACTGTGTAGCAGTAAAGTCTTGTGCTTATAGCAAAAAACTTTCCAAAAAACTGAACAGAGCAGTTTAGCTAGACATTGTGGAATATTTAGAGGAATATGGATACTTAGATACTTAAATACATGCCTATATTTAGTGGCACTATATCTAAAGCACTTTGCATTTTGCATAATGCAAATGAATATATTTATGAATACATACATATATGTATGTATTTATGCGCACTCATATCTATGTGAATACTCTAATTGTATGCTAATCAAAAACGCTCGAAATAAATCTGTGCCAGCCCAAATGAATTATGAGTAGAATTTAAGGCTCAACCTCAACCTCTTGCAGCAGCAGCAGCAGCTGTTTGCGGCATCTTTTGTATAGATTTTCATTAAATATTACTTACGTATGTATGGGCCAATTAAGCAAACCACAAAATCAGTTCTTCCTGCCAGCAAAGCGGACCTGGCCAGGAGATCAATGAGCTGCTGATGATGAAGTTGTTTTGATAAAGGCCCTGCCTTAGAAAACGTGCTCAATTTATCGAAATCGGTGCAGAGAGAGAGAGAGAGAGAGAGAGTGAGAGATGGCGCATGGGAAAGAGAGAGAGGGAGCTTTTTGCATGGCCTGTTGGCCAAGATAAACATCATAAATGCATTGAAATGTCATTGCCAACTGTTGCTATCTACTGCCTGCTGCTACTATTAAAGCTGCCCAAAAAACGAGCCAGTGATGGCGATAATAACGATTTCTGGGCTTGCTTGGGATTGCAATTGGAATTAATATTGGAGTTGGAGTTTGGATCTCGACTTGGACATGGGCTTGGGCCAACTGACAGACCCGAACAACATGAGACAGGAGCAACAAGTGCCGTTACTCTTTATGCAATTACGAGTACGTGCAATTGCCGTAGCTTAATTAGAAACACATAGGAGGGCAACTCAACCCTGGACCTGGACTTGTTCTGCCACAGACCCAAGCTGCTGCAACCTGCCCAGTCAGTACGTCAGACTGATGATTATTTATCACCGTCGTGAGTCGTGCGACAATGACGAGTTGGCCAACAATGATGGCCAACAGCAAGGTAAGCTGCACAGTGTATCAAAGTGTGACAAACCTAATAATACTTCATTTTGTTATTTTGTCTTAGGTGAAGCTCTACTGTAGGAGATGATTCTAAGCGGGGAGTACTATCATGAAACCAATAGGTAATTTTTAATATTAATATATAATGAGCAAAGTAAATAATAATTTTTTCATTCAAGATTTCAAAATCTCCAGCGAACGTACAACCACTGTGCATCGTTAGCAACATTTTGTCTATTAAAGACTGTGGACTACTCCCTGCCTAAAAAAGAGAGCGAGAAAGGGGTATAGAACTAGCAGGCACTCAATCTTTCAGTGCCTTATAGATTTGAGAACAGTTCACTCGAGTAAGCTACAAGTACATCAAGTGGGCATCATCATTGTAACTGACATTCTGTGAGAACGAAATTAGCTTGGAGATATTTGACAAGTGAGGTGAGTGATACTACGAAACTTGCAGGTTATACTAAATATTCTTAAATAATTCAAATGTAAATGTGCCTGAAAACATATTACAACTGAAACACTACAGCCATGAACGTCCTAATACTTTTCAATATTTTGCTAAATCTCGTTTTAGTAGTGCATTCACTCTATGTTAAAAACGGTAAGTTTAAGTTTGTTTTAATCTAACTAAATAAATTAAATAATATATTTTTAATTTTTTTTTTTTTCAGAAATATGTTTGTTCTTAGTCGATAAAGGTCCATGCAAAGGCACATTTCCAGTGTATGGATATGACCCCTTTGAAAACGAATGCGTTCAGTACTTTTACGGTGGATGTGGTGGCAATGCCAATCGATTCGCGGACCGGGAGTCCTGTTTATCAGAATGTCAAGTTAAGTCAGGCATTCTCGGAATTTCAGATGAAAAATATAGATACTTGCCATTAAACCGTGAAACTTCACCAAAAGTAGAGGATGAAGAAACTCCTGAAGAGATTTGTGGAACCGTGTGTAAAGAAGTAACTAAAGGTGGTTATGAAAATCTAATTAAACAGAATCAGAAAGGAACAGAAGGGAGAAAAGCAGAAAATAAAAAGGTTACAGAAGAGTCTGAATGGGCTGATTATGAGGATGAAAGTGAAGATTACACCGATGAGTATGAAGGAGAAACAGATGCAGATATTCATGTTAATACTGATGTACAAACTGATGTATATGCTGATGAAGATACTGATGAAGATACTGATGTAGAAACTGAAGAAGAAGACGCAGACGAACCCGAAGACGAAACTAAAAATACCACCCAAAATTAACAAAGATGGGACTAAAAGTACAAGAAACTAAAGATCCTGAATAGAGATAGAAGAAAACACAAAAGAATACGTAAAAAATGGAATGGAGGAAAATATTAGTGAACCGCAATATCAAACGATGACTAGGAAAAGTCAAATCGACTGCAATTGAAATTGTATTTAATCTAAAGAATTTGTTTATTGCGGAAGTTGTGCTAATGATGCAAACATATACACAAAGGCGCAAACACACATACACATACACATCCACATAAACACACACCCATCGCTCACAAGTTGCGTAGCCAATGCAGTGGAACTAAACCATTTACGCCCCAAACTATAAGTAAGCCAATGCAAACTTATGTGCTAGAATAGATATTTTTCGTATATTCGTATCGCACATTCTAATGACTTTATTATGAGCAATGCAGAGCAAAAGCTATGAGTTGTTCCTGTTGTTATTGTTGCCGTTGCCGTTGCTGTTGCCGTTGCTGTTGCTGTTGCTCTTGTCGTTGTTGCTGTTGCTGTTGTTATTTTGTTTGTCTCAGCTGCTGTTGCTGCTGCACCCACCAGAAATGACGTCAGGGGTGTGCCCGTAGACTTGGTCGGCGGCTTGCAGCC